>BOPN01000494.1:410000-475000 GCA_017312705.2 Penaeus japonicus
GTGTGAGAGAGAGAGAGAGAGAGAGAGAGAGAGAGAGAATGGGATGTGAACATGTTTTCTTTGTGTATATAACTTGCGTTTGTGTCTTTACGTACAGGGTGTGTATATATACGCGCGTTCCTGCATGCGTTCGAATTTGATTGTTGATTGTTGTTTTGAGCGATTGCACGAGTTGCAGGGGAGTTCGAAATGCAATTGGTTGATTAGAAGGGGAGACTGCAAGGGACGAGGGGAGGGGGGAGGTGAGGGAAGAGGAGGAGGAGGAGGAGGAGGAGGGAAGGGAAAGGAGAGGAGGGAGGAAGGAAGGAGGAGGGGGGGATTGAGGGAAGAAGAGGAGGGTAATGGGTGGTAAAGGGGTGGGAGGAGGGGGGTGAGGGAAGAAGAGGAGGGTAATGGGTGGTAAAGGGGTGGAAGGAAGGGAGGGGAGGGAGGGAGGAAGGAAGGAGGAGGGGGAAAGGTAGGGAAAAGGGGGAGCGGGGCCCTGAAGTACGTGTGCTTTTCCCGCCCACCTTGCGTATCTCTATTATTTCACTATTCATTTTACCGAATTTCTCTTTCTTCTGTACGTTTCCCGTTTCTTCATCACCGTTGTTTGTCATCATGGTCATTGCATCGTTATTGCATCGTCATGGCCATTGTCATCGTCATGGCCATTGTCATCGTCATCGCCTTCGTGATAGTTATTGTCGTCGTTAGGGTCATTTCGTCATCGTCATCTTCGCAATCCTTGGCCTTCGAATCCAGATTTAGTTGTCATTTCATTTTATTCACCTTTTCTCATCTTCTTTTGTCGATGTTAGGTCGAATGTTTGTTTGTTCTTTTCACGTAATTTCGTTCTTTTTCTGTTCTTCATCCCTTTTTCCTCTTCCTTGTCCTTTCTTTCTCCTCCTCCTTCCCCTCCCCCCCTTTCCTCCTCCTCCTTCCCCTCCCCCCCTTTCCTCCTCCTCCTTCCCCTCCCCCCCTTTCCTCCTCCTCCTTCCCCTCCCCCCCTTTCCTCCTCCTCCTTCCCCTCCCCCCTCCCCGATCTATCGACGAGGGTGAGACATTCTCTCGAGCGCCCTTTCATATCTTCCTCCCTCCTCCTCCTCCCTCCTCCTCCTTCCCCTCCCCCCCTTTCCTCCTCCTTCCTCCTCCTCCTCCTTCCCCTCCCCCCCCTTTCCTCCTCCTCATTCTCCTCCTCTGCCCCTCCCCACTCTCACTCTCCCTTTCCATTCTTAATTACCGTCTTTGGCTCCTTCTTCCTTCCTCTTTCTCGAGAGTAAAACCTTATTCCGCTTATTCCCAACACGTTTAACCTACTTCACGGACGGCTCGCTCGCCCGCGCGCACGCACTGGAGATGAGGAAACTGGGATTTAGGAAAAGGAGACGAAGGGAAAATGAAAGAAGAAATTGGGAGGAAGAGGAGGAGGAGGGGGGAGGGTAGACAGACAGACAAGGGAGGGGAAGGAAGAGATAACGTAGGCTAAGGAAAGAAGAAGGTAGGGACATAAGGAGGGGGAGGTAGAGGTAGAGATAGAGGTAGAAATAATGAATGAGCATAGATTACGACGTAGAGCATGAAAGAAAAAGGAGAGAAGCAAGGGTAAGAAACAAATGAGAGAGAGAACAGAAGAAAAAAACGAAAAAAAAAGAAACTGATAGAGGGAATTATTATTTAAATCCAGGTTGAAAAACAAAAACAAAAAACAAGATGTATTATATTCGTGCTGCTTCATATTTCTATCCGTCATGCTTATTTTTTTAGGGGGGGGAGGAGTCCGAAGATTTCCAATTAGAGGCTGGGGGAGCGGTGGCCTGGGAGGCGAGAAAAGGATGGAAGGCCACTCAATCTGTCTGATTTTCTCTCTCTCTGTCTATCTCTGTTTGTTTGGGTCATTTCGTCCGTCCGTCTCTCTGTATATGTTGTATTTCTGGTATTTCTCTGTTTAAATATTCCCCTCCTCGCCATCTGTCTGCTTCTGTCTGGACATTGTATATTTTTTAAGTATTTTTGTCTGCCTGTCTGTAATTCCTATTTTCCTCTTCTCCAGATCCCACGTTTAAGAAAAAATCATGTTTACATATTCAACCATTTAGAGAGTGAGAAAGAGAGCGATAGAAGGAGAAGGGGAAAGAGGGAAGTGGGAAGGCTAAGGAGCGAGAGGGAGACGAAAAAAAAGAATAAGAGGGGAAAGGCGAAAGAGGGGAAAGAGAGAGAGGGAGAGGAAGTGGAAGTAAGGAAAAGGGGGTAAAAGGGAGGGACGCGCCTCCGGCATGAATAATTAAGCAGGTGAAGCAGAGAGGCGTGACATTGCCTTCCTCCGTGGTCAGCTTGGGTGGATTCTTTGTCTAGCTTTGTCTGCTTTGTTTAAGTTGGATTGATTGAGTATTGCTATTAGCCTCGGGGCGAGAAATAGATCGATTGATGGAATTGGAGAGAGGAAGGAGAGAGAGAGAGACGGACGGACAGACAGACATTCACAGACAGGCGAACTGAGTACCGGAAGGCGGCGTTCAGAAAGGATAAGTAGACCTCTTTAAGAAGAGACATGGAAAGTAAAGATTCGCTGCTGCATGTCTTTTGTTTGTAAATATATATATATATAATATAATATATAAGTGTAAGTGAGTGCGTGCGTGCGTGCTGATAGCGTATACTTGTAAGTGGTGTTGTACAGTAAAGCCTGACGTTTAGAGTATTTAGGTAGATTTACATTTTAGCTTCATGTATAATAATTATTCCTTATTTTCTTATTTCTTCCCTTATTTTGTTCTTGTTTCCAATACGTCATTTTGAATAAAGTGAAGGAGCTCGGTAGGTGAAACTATATATTTTGATTTACTTGCTTGTTAATTTATGATAAATGAATAGATAAATCTGTTTTTTTATTAATTTATAATTATTAAAAAAAATACATTCTATATTATATTTATATTTATTAAGTTAATATTTTATTATAGTATATAATATTTTGTAATTATTGTATTATATTTAATTTATAATTTATATATGCATGAGAGAGAGAGAGAGAGAGAAAACGAACGCGAGTACATTTTGTAGTTCTCCAAATTCATTTTATTTAGCTAGATTATTTTGTCTCGGTTTTATTATCTTGGAAGATTTGGTGCAGGCATTGCGGCTATTGTTAGAATTAGGTTTACGCGAGCAGCATGGATTGAAAAGTAGGATTGGTTCCCATGCAACCGATCCGTAAGGTTTCTTTTCCATCGGCTTCATCCATTTGTAGGAAAGGGTGAAGGTGTTGGATTTCTGTTTTTTTTCATGTTGTTGTTATCCTTTTACATACGCTTTCTATCCATCTTTATATTTCGCTCTCTTTATATCTATCTCTTTCTCTCTCTCTCTCTCTCTCTCTCTCCCCCCTTCTTTCCTTTCTCTCCACCACCCCTCTCCCTTCCCCTTCCCCCCTCTCTCTCCCTCCTTCTTTCCTTTCTCTCCACTACCCCTCTCCCTTCCCCTTCCCCCCTCTCTCTCCCTCTCCCTCTCGCTCTCTACTCCCCTCCCCCTCTCCCCTCTCCTCCCCCTCTACCCTCCCCCTCTACCCTCCCCCTCTCTCCTCTCCCCTCTCCTCTCCCCCTCTCTCCTCTCCCCTCTCCTCCCCTCTCCTCTCCCCTCTCCTCTCTCCTCTCTCCTCTCCTTCCCGAGCTTGAAGTCTTGCGGAAGATCAACGCCTTGTTAAGCTCCCGCTGAGGCTTCGCTAAGACACCTTAGAAGGAGAAGCGATTTGGCTGACTTTTTGGATGTTGGAATCTGGTGGCTTAGCGTGGGGGAGGGGGGAGGGGGGGAGGGCGATGCGGCGACAGTTCCTCTTCCTCCGTTTTTCTTTTGTTTATTAGCTATTTATTTTCTCATTCGGTTTGTTTTGTTTATTAGCTATTTATTTTCTCATTCGGTTTATTATTAGCAGTCTTTTTTTGTGCTCTCTGTTTTTTATGAACTATAATAAATTTTGCTTATCTTTTTTATGCTTTGTTTCCGTGTCTTTTTTATGCTTTGTTTCCGTGTCTTTATTTATTTTACTTTTTTGTTGTCTTTCTGTATTCGTTTTCTTCCTGTTTCGTTTCGTTTGGCATGCTTTTTTTAAGGCGTTAAATGTATGTTTTTAGGGATTGTTATTATTTTCCACGAAGTAGGATTGTTTGTTTTCATTACCCAAGTGGTGACTCTTGTTGCTGTTGCTGTTGTTGCTTTTATTTGTATTGGTGTTTTCGTCATTGCATTTTTTTAAACGAACATAAAGCTCGTGATGAAATGGCTAGAATTATCATCATTATCGTTATGATCATTGATATCATTATTCTGATCATGATGACGATCTTTTGATATGCCTGTCATTATCCTCCTCCTCAGTATTATGGTAGCGCCGGGGGAGTGATTTTTGTTCCTCTTTGGAGAAACACACGCCCTAAAATGAAGGTCTATTTAAGAAAAACAAAATTGCTTGAGTTTTTTTTTTTTTTTTTTTTTTTTTTTTTGTTAATGGCCCATGTGTTGTGGATGCACACTTCAAGATTATGGCTTACATGCAGAATTCTAGACAAAATGTTGACAGTTGATGGTGTCAAGCAGTGAAGTGTGCTTGCTTGTAATTATGCATGCGACGCTGTGTTGCTTTTGTTATACGTCATAATATTGTTGTCATTTCCATTATCACTATCAGTGTTATTGTTATTACTATTATTATTTATTGTTGTGATCATTAAATCTGTTTATTTTGATATTACTGATAATGATTATTACTAATCCTATTTTTATGTTTGTCTATGAATATCATTAGATGCTAATATTTTTATTTTCTTTCCAGGTGAGTGTGTAGACTGTGTCTAAAGGAAGGAGAAAAAAGGAAGGTGAGAAAGTAGAGAAGTCAACTAATAAAACACACGCGCGCGCGCGCACACACCCATACACACACACACCCATACACACACACACCCATACACACACACACCCATACACACACACCCATACACACACACCCATACACACACACCCATACACACACACACCCATACACACACACACCCATACACACACACACCCATACACACACACACACACACACACACACACACACACACACACACACACACACACACATACACATACACACACACACACACATACACACACACACACACATACACACACACTTATACATGTACATATACATAGAGAGAGATTTAAAGAGAGACAGACACTTTAAATGAGATGATGCGAATTGAAATGATAATTCGTTTCTGAGAATCCTTAATCCCCGATGGTTGCGAGGATTATAATGATACGATGAAGTGATGTTGATGAAACTAGTAATGTCTCACCTCCCCCTCCCCTCCTCCTCCTCCTCCTCCTCCCTCCTCCCTCCTCCCTCCTCCTCCTCCTCCTCCTCCTCCTCCTCCTCCTCCTCCTCCTCCTCCTCCTCCTCCTCCCCCTCCTTCCAACCCCTCAAAAAAAAAAAAGATATCATTTCGTTTTCCAATTAATGACACGAAGAAAGAAAAGTCATTAAGGGAAGTAGGTAATTATGCACAACAGTGTTGCAATTCCGCGGTCCCTCATTTTTTTTTTTTTTTTCCTTCGCGATCGATGAATACCTGGTTAACGGGTGACAATTTCGACGGAGATAATATTACTTCTTCATTATTTTGCCGCCGGGCCATTAGCATTTCCCCGTTGATATTGGGTCTCGCTGCAACAAAGTAACTTAGCATATATCGACATGACATTGCCAGCGTTGCCACTAACCCGTTGTCAGAATTGTCGTGCCGCAGGTGTCGCCAACCCAGGAGGATAAAGTGCATGAAAGTAAATGAAAATATTGATAGAATTGTGATTAAGTGAATAAATGAATGGAAGATCAATCATTAAATAAGAAAATCCATAGACACGAAAACCGAATTACATTTTGTTGCTCTTGCCACTCGCTCAGCAAAGGTGTGCGAGAGTGTCATGCGCGTTGCCACCCAAGTTGCCACGCTGTTGCCACGCTGTTGACACCCGATAGTCTTGCAATGTTACCACGTCATGTTTTGCAACGACGCCGATATGCCGAGCGCGTCTCAAGAAGATGCCCTTCAGGTTGCGTGCGCTCTGCCATGCCGGGGATTTTTCCCCCGTGAATCAGCGGTGCGTTAGGCATCCGTGACCTTTTTTTCCCCCCTGACACTCTTTCTCTTCACGTGCTCCCTCCCCTTGCTTAACCTGCTTAAGCTGTTACCTCCCCTTACCTCCCCTTGCCACCCCTTACCTCCCCTTGCTTAACCTGCCGCTGTTACCTCCCCTTGCCTCCCCTTGCCTCCCCTTGCTTAACCTGCTTAAGCTGTTACCTCCCCTTGCCTCCCCTTACCTCCCCTTGCTTAACCTGCTTAAGCTGTTACCTCCCCTTGCCTCCCCTTACCTCCCCTTGCTTAACCTGCTTAAGCTGTTACCTCCCCTTGCCTCCCCTTACCTAGCAGGAGAGAGAGCCTTGAATGGCACCCATCCACGGTCTCTAGCATGCACTGTCTCTATAGAGCGATGGCACACACTAAGTTGATGAACCCTTGCTCTAAAGTACCGCCGATGAAGGATGTGCAGGCAGAACGAGAAGAGGAAGGTGACTCAATCCATACCCAGTGTCTAAAATGTGCCCCTGTGCCAATATGGATGCCTTTCACTGTGGCACTCACAGTCACAAGTACAGGTTTCATTCCTCTTCCCTACCTCTTCTTGTTATCTTTATTGTAGGTGGTTATATGTTTCGTATTCGTTCATGACAGCACAAAAAAATACGAAAAATAAAGTTGCCTTTTGTCCTCCCATAAAACAGCAATACTTCTATCACATTGAGTATAAAGAAAATAATGAGCTAATATGGATAACATACTACAATTTTAGTCAACTGCAGCACTGATAGAGCCTGTCATACGGCACATATAAGTCTCTAAACTCAATAAAACACACAAAAATAAAACACAACGCTCCCAGTTTTCAATGTGCTTACCTGCTTTAAGCTGTTACCTCCCCTTGCCTCCCTTTACCTCCCCTTTTGCTTAACCTTGCTTAAGCTGTTACCTCCCTTGCCTCCCCTTACCTCCCCTTGCCTCCTTGCTTAACCTGCTTAAGCTCTTACCTCCCCTTACCTCCCCTTGCTTAACCTGCCGCTGTTACCTCCCCTCTTCCTCCTCTGTGTAGCCTTGTTCCTCCTCCCTCACTTCTCATTCCTCGCCCCCCCCCATTCCCCCCGTCCCTCTCATTCTCCATCTAGTTTTCTTTCTTCTTTCTTTTATTTTACTTCGTTACTCCCTCCTCCTACTTACCTCTTCCCTCTTCACCCGACCTCCTCCCTCTTCACCCGACCTCCTCCCTCTTCACCCGACCTCCTCCCTCTTCACCCGACCTCCTCCCTCTTCACCCGACCTCCTCCCTCTTCACCCGACCTCTTCCCTCTTCACCCGACCTCCTCCCTTCCTCCCTTCTTCCCTCACTTACTCACTTCCTCCCTCGACTCCCCCCCCCCCTTCAGGATTCTCTCGTGACCTTTCCCCACTTTCGTATTCATCAGCTCTCCCTTCTTTTATGCATCTCTCTTCTCTCCTTTTTTTTCTTTCCTGTGTTTCTTCCTCCACCTTCCTCTTTCCTCTCCCTGAACCCTTTCCATCTCCTCCTCATCTTTCCTTCTTCATTTCCTCCTCTCCTCTCTTACCTTCCTCCATCTTTCCTTATTCCTCTCCATCTTTCCTTATTCCTCTCCATCTTTCCTTATTCCTCTCCATCTTTCCTTCCTCCTCCTTCCTCTTTCCTTATTCCACCCCCTCTTTCCTTCCTCCTCCTCCCTCTTTCCTTCCTCCTCCTCCCTCTTTCCTTCCTCCTCCTCCCTCTTTCCTTATTCCTCCCCCTCTTTCCTTATTCCACCCCCTGTTTCCTTCCTCCTCCTCCCTCTTTCCTTATTCCAACCCCTGTTTCCTTCCTCCTCCTCCCTTTCCCCCTTCCCCCTTCCCCCTTCCCCTACCCCTCTCCCTTCCCCCTTCCCTCTCATGCCTTTATCTTTGCCTCCTCTTGATCTTGTACGATCGAAATGCGCAGTCTTGCATTTTATCTTATTTATTTTCCCAGTGTTGCTTGCGTCATCGCTGGTTGTTGTTTTTTTGTTTGATTTTGTTTGCAGTGTGAGGTTGCATTTGCAGGGCGTCAGGTGACCTCGGCTTGGGATGGAGAGTCATTGCGTTTCTTTGGCTTTTGTTGTTTTCAGTGCCGGGGGGGTGGGGGAGGATAGGTAAGGGGATGGGGGGATGATGGGTAAAGGAGGAGGGATAGTTGGGTTGGAGAATGGGTAATGGGGGATAGGTAAGGTGGGATGATCGGGAGAGGAGAGGTAGTGATGGGAGGAAGAAGGAGGGAGCGATAGAAGGGAGAGGGAGAGGGGGATTTAAGCTAAGAAGGGAGGGAAAGATACGAGAGAAAGCGATCGAGCATGGTTCCGTTTGGGTCTTTTCTTGAGCCACTGTCTCGTTTTCTGTTCGCTTCCGCCTCCTCATCCCTTTGCCTACTCATTTTTCTCTTCTGTTGCTTCTGGCACTCAGTTTCCCTTCTCTCTCTCTCTCTCTCTCTCTCTCTCTCTCTCTCTCTCTCTCTCTCTCTCTCTCTCTCTCTCTCTCTCTCTCATTTATTTTGTAGTTTCTTTTTCCCCCGTTGCTTTTTCTCTCTTCTACCCTTGCCTCTTTCCTCCTTTTTTATTCTTATTTCCTTTTTCTTTGTCGTTTTATCGTTTTTGACCTCTCTTGCCTTCCATTCTTTTCTCTCTTCCCCCTTTTCTTTTTCCATTTTTTCTCGGTTTTCTTTCTCTCCTCCCCCATGACTTTTTCATCTCCCTCCCTTTTGATTTTGCTTACCTTCGTTTCTCTTCTCTCTCCCTCGTCCTCCTCACGGCATGACCTTAGGTATGCAAGCTGTTCATCTCCGGGCTTAGAGATCGATGTGTTCTGGCTGTTCATTACGGTGATGATGGCTGGTCTCGCTGACAGCGGCTCTCTCGCTCTCGCGCTCTCTCTCTTTCTCTTTCTCTCTCTCTCTCTCCCTCTCTCTCTCCCTCTCCCTCTCCCTCTCCCTCTCTCTCTCTCTCTCTCTCTCTCTCTCTCTCTCTCTCTCTCTCTCTCTCTCTCTCTCTCTCTCTCTCTCTCTCTCTCTCTCTCTCTCTCTCTCTCTCTCTCTCTCTCTCTCTCTCTCCCTCCCTCCCTCCCTCCTTCTCTCCCTCTCTCCCTCTCTCCCTCTCCCCCCCCTCTCCCTCTCCCTCTCCCTCTTTCCCCCTCCCCCCCAATCACCCTTCAGACTTAAGGCTAAACAATTTGCAATTCTATCTTTTGTTCAGCCTAGGATGTTGTCTGTGTTTCCCATTCCCGGAAATCCTCAGCAGCATCCGGTTGGCGGATCCTCTCGCGAGGGTGACATCCTTGACAGCGATGGGATAGACGGACTCCGGGGCTTGAGTGAAGGATATTGATGGGATGGTAATAATGATCGTGATTATGGTGTTGCTGTTGTGATGCCGTGTTGTGGAAGGGTTGAAGGGAAGGGAGTAGGAGGGTAGGGATGAAGAGAGAGAGAGAGAGGGAGGTAAAAGTATTCAGAAAGAAAAAGATTGAGAAAGAAAGACATAAACGAAGGAAGAACGAGACCCGTGACTTGGGTTGCTGGCGTGACTTGCTGGTCTCCGTCACCTGTGATCTATGCTCCGTTAACCCCCCACCCCCCCCCGCCCCCGCCCCCGCCTCCTGTTACCCCCGTCTCACTTTACTTCCCTTACCTCCCCTAATCCGTTTTCCCTTACCCCCTTACCCTCCTTCCCCCTCCTTCCTCTTTCTCCCTTCCCCCTCCTTCCTCTTTCTCCCTTCCCCCTCCTTCCTCTTTCTCCCTTCCCCCCCTTCCTCTTTATCCCTTCCCCCCTCCTTCCTCTTTATCCCTTCCCCCCTCCTTCCTCTTTATCCCTCCTTCCTCCTTCCTCTTTATCCCTCCTTCCTCCTTCCTCTTTATCCCTCCTTCCTCCTTCCTCTTTCTCCCTTCTCCCTCCTTCCCCCCTCCTCCCTCCTCCCTTCACCCTTCTCCCATCTCCTCCTTCCCCCTTTCTCCCATCTCCCTCCTTCCCCTTCCCCCTCTCCCATCTCCTCCTTCCCCCTTCCCCCTTCTCCTCCTTCTTCTCCCTTCCCCCTTCCCCTCCCCCCTCCTCTTCCCCTTCTCCCTCCTCCTTCCTCTTCTCCCTTCCCCCTTCCCCCTCCTTCCCCTTCTCCCTCCTTCCTTTTCTCCTTCCCCTTCCCCTCCTTCCTCTTTTCTCCCTTCCCCCTCCTTCCTTTCTCCCCCTTCTCCCTCCTTCCTCTTTCTCCCTTCCCCCTTCCCCCTCCTTCCTCTTTCTCCCTTCCCCCTCCTTCCTCCTCCTTCCTCCTTTCCCCTTCCCCCCTCCTTCCTCTTTCTCCCTTCCCCCTTCTCCCATCTCCCTCCTTCCCCCTTCTCCCTCCCCTCTTCTCCCACTCCCTCCTTCCCCCTTCTCCCTCCTTCCCCCTTCTCCCTCCTTCCCCCTTCTCCCTCCTTCTCCCTTCTCCCTCCTTCTCCCTTCTCCCTCCTTCTCCCTACTCCCTCCTTCCCGCGACCTCCTGGGATTACATAGAATTAAGGCTTTGTAGCGGTCGTAAGGAAACGCTCGGCCGAAACTCCGAGCGGGGGCGTTATTCTTTAAGAGGAGGGGGGGGGGGCGTTGGTATGACCTACGAGGGGGGGGTAGGATGTGGAGGTGTGGGGGGGGGGTCGATGCTAGCTTATTATTGTTATTGTTTTAATTGTTGGTGTTATTGGTATTGTATTTATTATGGCTGTCGTTAGTATACCTGAAGGTCTGGCGCTTAATTGATATTATAAAGTTTGGGTTTCATTATTCGTTTTCTTATTTATTTATGTTTCAGGGTTAATTGTTTGCATATTTCATTTGAATATTCATTGTTTACATTTCATTTTTTTTATGGGTTGCATGTTCCAAGTACAGTTTTATTGTTTACATATTTCATTTACATTTACATTAACGACGATGCACTGCCGCCAGTGTCACGACTGATATCCCGAAAGAACGGAATGACCGTGGAATTGCGGGGCAGCCTTTTTTTTTAATGGGGGGGGGGGGTTGAAAGGTGATTGAGGTGTGAGGGGTAAGGGGGGAAGGGGTAAGGGGTAAGGGGTGAGAGTCGGGGATAGAGTGAGAGAGGGAGAGTTAGTGAGGGAAGGCGAGAGGATTCCCTGAATACAACGTTTCTGGGATATTGATGGGGTGCGCGTGCCAGGGCATGGGATGTATGAAGGCAGGCTGTAGTGCGTGAGGTGTGGAGGAGTTCTCCCTCTCCCCCCTCTCCCTCTCTCTCTCCCCCCCTCTCTCTCTCTCTCTCTCTCTCTCTCTCTCCCCCCTCTCTCTCTGCCCCCTCCCCTCTCTCTCCTTCTCTCTCCCTCCCTTCTCTCTCCCTCTCCCCCTCTCCCCCATCTCTCTCTCCCTCTCCCCCCTCTCTCTCCCTCTCCCCCTCTCCCCCATCTCTCTCTCCCTCTCCCCCATCTCTCTCTCCCTCTCCCCCATCTCTCTCTCCCTCTCCCCCCTCTCTCTCTCTCTCCCTCTCCCCCGCCCTCTCCCTCTCCCTCTCCTTCTCCCTCATACAGACAGGCAGACAGAGACAGACAGTGAGGCGGGCGTTCTTAAAGAGCTCCAATAAGTGAGGGATGAGGGAATGTTAACCTTCCCAGTATAAGCATGTTCGAGGGCGGCGAGGGGACGGAGGGGTGATGAGTGATGCTCGTAAAGTGGGGGTAGGGGAGAGGAGGAGGAGGAGGAAGGGGAGGAGGAGGAGGAGGAGGAGGAGAAAAGGAGGTAGTGGAGGGTTTGGTATCTTTGCCCCCCCTCCCCCACACCTCCATTTCTATTTCTCCTTCCTCCCCTTTCCTTCCACTGCCTTCCTTTTCACTTCCCTCCCTTCTATTCCCCTCCCTTTTCCTCCCCTCTTCTCCCCTCTCTTGCCCTTCCGCTAAAGTCATTCCACTTTAGTCAGCGAGGAAAGGAGATAGTGTCGAGGGAAGTCTGTAAGAGCTAAGGAAGGGGAGGAGGAAGAGGAAGAGGAAGAGAAGAGAAGAGAAGAAAAGAAAAGAAATGGGAAGAGAAGTAGAGAGAGAGAGAAGGGAATGGGAAAAGGAAGAATAGGATGTGTGCGCTGGAATTAGAATCTGTGATGGAAATGGAAATAAGTTCGTAAAAAAAAAAAAAAAAAAAAAAAAAAATAATAATAATAATGCCACGATTCATTTTTTTACATATGTTCACGTAACGAGTTCTTCGAATGGCCGATATATTAGCACCATCGCCTCTGTACTCGATTTTATGGTTATTAGAATGGTGGTTTGTGGTTTTCATGACTGTTGGCGAAGGTTATGTTATTGTTATCAGCATTTCAATTAGATGTTATTGTCCCATTGTTCTTATTTCTGTTTATCAATGTTTTGTCTATGTACGTTTTGTTGGTGCTTGTTATCGTTTCCCCGTACCCGAATTTAATTCATTGTTATTTAGTTTCGGCATTATCAGTATGCCAGTCAGTGCGGTAATCACGCGTATGAACGTCATCGTCCCTGCAATTAATAATAGAAAGGTCTTGTTTCGAGGCCTGTAATTAGAGGTGAAATTCAGAAGGGTTTTGCCTAAGCGCTTCCGTGGTAAGAGGGATTGCGGTTGACACGAGACTGGCTTTTCCATTTTTTTCAACCGCTGCAACCGCACCGGGAGACCGCAACGGATTCTCTCTCCGTCCCTTTCTCCCTTCTCCCTTTCGTCACTTGCTCCCTTCCCTCCTTTCTGGATTTCATTATTTCCCCTCTCTTTTCCCCCCATCCCTTCGTTCTATTCTTCTCAGTCTCTTACTGCGGACTTTCTCTTCCTTTTTCTTCCCCTCTGTCGGGTCTCCTCTCCCCTCCTTCCTTTCATATTTCTTCCCTTCCTTGTTCCCTTCTCTCCCCGGCAATAACCGAGTTTATGTATTGCTGATCAGATGAAGATGTCACTTGCATGATTGGAGTCAAGGTCATGACTTCGTGGGCATTGCTCTTCGTGACCCGGATGTGAGTGCGCTGTGACGGAGGGGGTGGTGGTGGTGGTGGGGGGGAAGGAGGGGTTGTTTCCCAGTTTTTTTATTTTTTTATTCGGTTTTGCGGTAAATCTAGTTTTGTCTCAAGATATGCTACGATTAGGTAGGTAGTAGTTATAAGAAATGAGGATAATATGGTAATGATGATAATGGTAAAGATGATGTCAATGATGATGGTAATGATGTAGTAATGATGCTAATGGGGATATTAATGATGATGATGATATATAATACTCACTGGATACACCATTAACTAGATGCCACATTTATTTCCCGTTGGAAAGAAGCAATTCACCTCAACCTCACCCCCCCCCCCCTCATCCCCTTTTTTATTTTATTTTTTTATTTTCTTCGAAGGCGAATTAATTAGATTAGCAAGAGTATATAAGTGCATTTTCCCCATCGAGGGAGCGAAGCAACACGAGGTCCGGGTTTCTGGGTATCGCACGCTTCATTCAGCCCGCATCCCGGCTCTATTTGCGGGGGTCTTGTGCAATTGAAGGAGAGAGATGGCTTTTTTTTTTTTTTTTTTGTGTGTGTGTGTGTGTGTGTGTGTGTGTGTGTGTGTGTGTGTGTGTGTGTGTGTGAGAGAGTTTGTTGGGGTTGTAGGTTGTCTTCTGGTAGGGTTGTTAATTTTGTTTGGGTCGTTATTTGATCTTCGTCGTCATGGCGTCGCTGTCATCGTTATTGTCAGTGCGTCGTCGTCGTCATGATCACCACCATCATCTCTATCTCTCTTTCTCTCTCTCCCCCTCTCCCTCCCTCTCTCTCTCTCTCTCTCTCTCTCTCTCTCTCTCTCTCTCTCTCTCTCTCCCTCTCTCTCTCTCTCTCTCTCTCTCTCTCTCCCTCTCCCTCTCTCTCCTCTCTCCTCTCTCCCTCTCCCTCTCCCTCTCTCCCTTCCTCTCTCTCTCTCCCCCTCTCCCCCTCTCCCTCTCTCCCCCTCTCCCTCTCTCCCTCTCTCCCCCTCTCCCTCTCTCTCTCTCTCTCTCTCTCTCTCTCTCTCTCTCTCTCTCTCTCTCTCTCTCTCTCTCTCTCTCTCTCTCTCTCTCTCTCTCTCTCTCTCTTTCGTAATACTGTCGTCGTCCTCGCATGAAAGCAATCGAAAATATTTATTTTATTTTATTTTATCATTTTTTTTTCGATCAGCTTGAAACCAGGAATTCTCTCTTGACTTCCCTTTTCTTATCCCTCACTCGATTATTTCCTCTCTCAGCGCCTTATTTTCCTCTTCATTTTTCCTCTCGTTTGTTTACGCTGTTCGGACTGCTTGTTTTCCTCCCTTCCTCATATATTTTCATAACTTTTCTTCATCTTTTTCCTATCGTTTATTTACCTCTTTTCTCATTATTCTCTTATCTCTCCATCTGGCCTTCCTTTCTCACCTCTTTACTTTATTTCTATTTTTGTATTCTCGTTTGAAAGTTCACCACCTCCCACCTCCTACCGACTTAGCCCCCCCCCCTTATTGCAAGTCTCCCCTCCCCTACCCCCTACCCCCCTACCCCCTACCCCCTACCCCCTTTCCGCCTCCCGCCCCGTGTGTAGCTCGTGGGAGAGTGTGATTCGGTAGGCGATGGGGATGAAATTAGCTTTTGATTAATTCATCTTGATTAAGCTCTTCGCCCCGCCCCCCTTACCCCCCCCCCCTCCCCTCTCGCTCTCTCTCTCTCTCTCTTGATCTCCTTTTTTTCCCCTTCTGCAATATCTGACTATCGATCGAACTGTCTGCCTACATACGTACTCACCTGTCTGTCTGTCTGTCTGTCTGTCTGTCTGTCTGTCTCTGTCCGTCTGTCCACTGATGCGTCTGATTTGCATCCCTCTCTCCACGCCTCCCTTTCTACCAGAGAGGGCAGATTGGTGTCGCAGACCACACGTGGGCTTCGAAGAGGGAAAGAGATGACTTCAATACCAAATAGCACCCGGAAGATCCCATAACATTGTCCTATTCTACGCTCAAGGGTACAGATGTTGCAGTACTGGTAGGAACGGCAAATTGATAAGTTTATTGATATTGATAACTTTTAATTGATCTATTGGTGATCAAATAGGACACGGAATTCGAGTTTGAATATGCTCATTATCTTGAAGCGGAAGCCAATGCCACTGCAACGATTAGAAGGCGTACTGACTTTCTCCGACCGTTTGCATTGGCTGCCGCTTTGTCGAATTATATAATAGGCTGGTATTATTTTGCTGTATTTGAAAGTATATAATGATTTAAGAGTCATTTACTCATAAAATGGTGCATATTTTATACTCATGAAATATAGACAAGGAAGAGGGAACAGAGAAGTATAGTGAAAAACCTATCTAGACTTCCGTCAATTGTTTTCGAAAGAGAGAGAGAGAGATCAGAGCTCTCTTAATTAATGCCTTAAGTGAATTTTCTCCTACTGGGACTTGTTATTTCTCTTCGATCTCGGAAAGAAGTGGAGTAGATGGGGAACGTAAAGCAGAACCTGAAGTTGTAACCTGTTTATTTTTAGAAAACTATACACATCGCTTGTACTCCCTTTAGCGTGTATGCCTTGCGTGACTTCGAGAAGGTCAGGTAGACTGGACCCTCGGACGATCGACAGGACTGAAGTGTGGCCCTCGGGAAGGATCGAGTGTGACATCCCTCCCTTGAGAGGGGGTGGGTGAGGAGAGGGAGAGGGAGAGGGATAAGCTATGGCAATGACCTTGTCATATATGATGCACACTTTGCTGTTCTAGTGATGATAGTAATGGTGGTGATTCCTGTGTGTGTTTGTCTGTGTCTGTCTGATACAATAAAGTTAAATACGATCTACGATAGCGGTCGTGGTAAGGCTAATGAGAACAGCGGGCGTTATGATGATAAGGGATGACATTTCCGTAATTTACATCGGATGACGGATGTGAGCGGTGTTTGTGTAATGGGGGGGGGGGGGGATAGATAAGCACGATAAAAGCGATGGTGATGTAGCAAAATGGTCATCTGCTATTTTTAGGTCTTTGTTTACTAACCGCTGATGTAAACTTTGATAAAGAAAATAGGAGCAAATGAATGGGTTGAATATGTGTGTGGGTGTGGGTGTGTCGGTGGGTGGGTGGGTGTGCGAAGGAAAGTGCGAATGTGTGAATGAGAGAGGCAGTACTAGCGGGAACGGGGGGAAAGAGAGAGAGAGAGAGAGAGGGAGGGAAAGAGTAAGGGAGAGCGGGTGAGGGGGGGGGGGTCTTTGTATTGCCATTCATGTATTCAGGACGGACCCGGCCCCTGGCACTTCTGGTGAATCATGCCGCTGGGAGTGCCAAAAACAATTGTCACATGGGCGCGAACACAGTGCCAGCTTGAATAGAGTTTGGCGGATTTTTTTTTGTATGCTTTCTATCTCTCTCTCTCTCTCTCTCTCTCTCTCTCTCTCTCTCTCTCTCTCTCTCTCTCTCTCTCTCTCTCTCTCTCTCTCTCTCTCTCTCTCTCTCTCTCTCTCTCGCTCACTCGCTCTCTCATTCTCGATTTATATTGGTATTTTTACTGGCAAAGTGTTTTTTATTTTTATTTTTTATTATTTTTTTTTTTTGTATTGATGCTGCTTTATTTTGGCAATGTGGGTTTATTGCTGGCACTGGGAGGAAATTGCGTTGGCACAGAGCGCTCACAACGGCAGCGGGAATCTGTGTTGGCATTGGTAGTTCACACTGACACTAGGAATCCATGCTGGCACAAGGTGTTCGCGGCGGTACAGGGTTTCCGCGGCGGTACAGGGTTTCCGCGGCGGTACAGGGTGTTCGCGGCGATACAGGGTTTCCGCGACGGTACAGGGTTTCCGCGGCGGTACAGGGTGTTCGCGGCGATACAGGGTTTCCGCGACGGTACAGGGTTTCCGCGACGGTACAGGGTTTCCGCGACGGTACAGGGTTTCCGCGACGGTACAGGGTTTCCGCGACGGTACAGGGTTTCCGCGGCGGTACAGGGTGTTCGCGGCGGTACAGGGTGTTCGCGGCGGCGCATGGGAGTTTTTAGTAAGAATGGGAAATCCCATACTGGGCATTCCTTGCGATGCTCGGCATTCACATTGACACCAGAGCCGTCTAGGACCACAAGCGATACTTTTTTTTTTTTTTGGGGGGGGGGCGCTGTGAATTTACGGTGGGAATGGAAGAGTTTGAAGTTGATGGATGCACGTGCCCACACACACACAGATAGGCAGACAGGCAGGCAGATAGGCAGACAGATAGGCAGACAGATAGGCAGATAGGCAGACAGGCAGGCAGACAGGCAGGCAGATAGGCAGGCAGATAGGCAGGCAGATAGGCAGACAGACAGACAGACGGACACTGACAGGGCAGGCAGACAGTGTTCAAGTCGACGCAGCTGGCTGGTAGGCTGGCACTCGGGTCGGACAACTGCCGTGGATGTGATTGAAGTTTTTGTGCTTCAGTTTGAGTATTATTCGTTTGTTTGTTTTATCTGCTTTTCTTTACACTGTTGCTATGGTTACCTTCTCGGTAGTCTGATGCGTATGAGTTCTTTATATGCCACGCAAGCTCCCTCTCACCCCCCCCTCTCTCTCTCTCTCTCTCTCTCTCTCTCTCTCTCTCTCTCTCTCTCTCTCTCTCTCTCTCTCTCTCTCTCTCTCTCTCTCTCTCTCTCTCTCTCTCTCTCTCTCTCTCTCCCTCTCTCTCTCTCTCTCTCTCTCTCTCTCTCTCTCTCTCTCTCTCTCTCTCTCTCTCTCACTCTCACTCTCACTCTCACTCTCACTCTCTCTCTCTCTCTCTCTCTCTCTCTCTCTCTCTCTCTCTCTCTCTCTCTCTCTCTCTCTCTCTCTCTCTCTCTCTCTCTCTCTCTCTCTCTCTCTCTCTCTCTCTCTCTCTCTCTCTCTCCTCTCCTCTCTCCCTCTCTCTCTCCCCCCACCAAAAAAAAAAAAAAAAAAAAAAAAATGCAGACGTCACTAAGCCGCTCCAATCAAACGGCGCCTTGTACCAGGTGGCGTGGGTCTCTCGAACCCGGTGTTGCCGTTAGGGATGTCAGGCCTTGGTATGAAATGCTATGAACTGGTATTTGGTATCTGGTATCGGGTGCGATCGCCGAGTTGGTGCTGTGTGGTGGTCAAGGCTTTGGTATGGAGCGGTGCGAGCTGGTTTTTGGTATCTGGTATGAATGCCGAGTTGATACTGCGGTACTACTCTCCATACACTCCATACACTCTATATCCCCCCTACCTCTACCCTCCATATCCCCCCTACCCCTACCCTCCATATTCCCCCTACCCTCCATACCCCCCTCCCCCTACCCTCCATATTCCCCCTACCCCTACCCTCCATATTCCCCCTACCCCCTACCCTCCATATTCCCCCTACCCCCTACTCTCCATATTCCCCCTACCCCCTACTCTCCATTTCCCCCCTACCCCTACCCTCCATTTCTACCCCTACCCTACATATCTCCCCTACCCCTACCCTCCATTTCCCCCCCTACCCCCTACCCTCCATACTGTCCACCTTGTACCCCCTCCCCCCTAAAGGTCAAAGGGTTAAGTTGAGCGAGACATGCGCCATTGTATCGTATTTTTTGTTTTTGTTTGTGTGTGTGTGTGTGTGTGTGTGTGTGTGTGTGTGTGTGTGTGTGTGTGTGTGTGTGTGTGTGTGTGTGTGTGTATATATATGTGTGTGTATATATATATATATATATATATATATATATATATATATATATATATATATATATATATATATATATATATATTCACTTACATAAATTTATGTATGTACGTATTGGAAATGAAACTTGACTTATACTCTCTTTTAAGAAGTGGTTTGCATTAACTACGTCCATGATACATTCTCCTGTTTATGAAAATCTCAATGAAAAAAATCGAAGTGTCTTGTATGAAAGATAGAATCAGAAAGACAGTTTCTCTATTCATAAAAAAAACAACTTCATACTAGCCCACATTTCAGATTCAATGAAAGTTCTAGAAACAAAACTCCCAAAACTTTCTGAAAATGTCAATATAACATGATCTATACTTTTTTTTTTTATCAAACTGTCTGATGTTTGTATTATCCTTTTATTCTTTACTTTCCTTCGTTGTTGCTTTCTTTAAATATCGTTCATTTCGATGAAGTAGGTAATTTTTCTTAGGAGAGACATATAAGAAAAAAAGGAAAAAAATAACATAAAAATCATAAAATGGATAGGAAAATAAAATATAATAGAAAATAATGAAATAAAATAGACTGGAGGCAAAATCTAAATCCACATTTGAACGCATATGTTGAAAAAAGATAATCTCCTCCTGCCTTGCGTGGGTAAGCACATTATGTTTTTTGTTTTGTTTTTTCTTTCTTTTTTTTTCTCTTCCCGTTTTTTCCGTCTCTTTCTGTGTTGTTTCTCTCTCTCATCTCGGTTATCATTTATCCACCAGCCACACCTATATCATCGCCAAAGCTATCAAAACGCCACCTATCATCACCTGACTTTACGAACCGGCGGCATGAACCAGCGGCATGAACCAGCTTTATAAATCTTCTCTCTGTTAATCGCGAATTTGACCACTTAATGGCCAATTTTGCAACATCGAACCAACTCATCGAAACCGCTTTACGGCAGATTCGTTGAGGCTTTGCGATGGCTACACGAACGTGTTTGACGAACCAATTTGACGAACCAGTTTGACGAACCAATTTGACGAACCAGCTAGACGAACCAGCTAATCTTATCATTTCACGACCGATCCAGAACCCGCATTCATTGAGTCCGCTTGCCCGACAGCCCTATACGAACCAGTTCTGAGGCCACCTTTTTCCGATTGGATTTCGCCGCTTTGTAACCTCTTGAAGTGGGCTCTCTCTGTCAGCACGCTATCAGTCTTCGGTGTGTGTGTTTGTTTTTAATTTTCTCCATTATTCTTTAATTTCATTCTTATTTATTTTTATTTTTATTTTTTATTTATTATTATTTTTTTTTAGTGGTATCTTTCGTTGATTGGGAGTGCTGGCATTATCAAATGACGTGGTTTTGGATTATCGCGATTGGTAATGGCGGATTGTAATTTCTGAAGGTTGATGATGAATATGACTAATCTTTTAATGCTAAATGATGCTGGTAATGATGATTATTGTTTTAGTGGAAGTAGTGTCGATTTTGGTGAGTAACGGCAAAATAATGATAATTATAGAATGACAATAACATAGATGTCATGGTAACGATTTGAAATGGAGTAGAAACATCACTTTGGTGAAATAAAGAAATTATTAAAGGGAGAAAGAGGGAGCTTGGGAGGGGAAGAAAGATGAAGGAAGGGGAGAGATGGAAGAAAAGAAGGAAATATAGAAAGGGAGGGAGGTTGGGAGGGGATTTTGAAGATGGAGAAGGTAGGATAGAGAAGAAATGATTAAGATAAAATGATAGGAAGCGAGGAGGAAACGGAGAGTAGAGAAGAGAATAGTAGTGAAAAGGAAGAATGTAAGGCAGGAAGAGAAGGAAAGGGGAGGGGGAAGGAAGAGGAAGAGGAAGAGAAAATGAATAGGAAGAGGAAGAGAAGTAGTGAGAGTAAGCGAGAGAAGGGAATGGGAAAGAAAAGAGAGAGAAAGGAATCGAAGGAATAAGGTTCTATTTGTCCAATTCTATCAACAGTAATACATTATCTGGCAACCGAGCTGTCAGGCCGCATCACGTGTATATTTTGTTTTCGTTGATGTTGCTTCTTTGCCAGTCCTTTTTTATTCGATATTTTATTTTTCCTCCGCTTGTGTCACACTTTGCCATCAATATGTCGAACATTTATACTTGTCTCTTCTTCTTCTTCTTCTTCCTCTTCTTCTTCCCTTTTTTACGCTGTTTTGGTGCCCGCTCATCCTTCCTTAATCCTTCCTGATGGGGGAGGGGAGGGGAGGGTTAGGGGGTGGCAAAAAGGGCGACGGTGGTTACTTTTTTCCTTGTTTTTTTTGGTGGGTATTTTTTTATATCTTATCGTATTATATTATCACTATATTATTATTATTATTATTATTATTATTATTTATTATTATTGATGTCATCATCATCATCGTCATCGTCATCATCAATAATAATAATCATCATCTTCAATAATAATCATCATCATCAATAATAATCATCATCATCAATAATAATCATCATCATCAATAATAATCATCATCATCAATCAAATCGTCAGCATCATGATGAACGGAGAGAAAAACAAAATAGATGCAGAATTTAGAGGCGGAGGAATTGATTGTAACTGTGGTCATTAAAAAAAGAAAAAAATGTGTAATGGTAATGATCCATAAAATAGAGAGCAAAGGAACACCGTGATGGATAGACCTAAGGGTGAGCAAGAGTGAAGGAAGGGTGATGCCATAACAGGGGGAATATTTTGTTTTAATTTTTGATATCATTATTTTCTTCTTTTTTGATAAATATATTCTCCAACTGTAGTCATCCACGTATTGTGTTTTTTCATTATTATTTTTATAATCATTGTTAAAAGAAAAAGAAAAAAAAATATATACAGACATATACTTATACATATACTTATACATATACTTATACATATACTTATACATATACATATACATATACTTATACATATACTTATACATATACTTATACATATACTTATACATTTACTTATACATTTACTTATACATTTACTTATACATTTACTTATACATTTACTTATACATATACATATACTTATACATATACATATACTTATACATATACATATACTTATACATATACTTATACATATACTTATACATATACTTATACATATTCATATTCATATTCATATATATATATATATATATATATATATATATATATATATATATATATATATATAATACATTTTTTTTGCTCTAGTTCTGCCTTATTTATTTCCAATTACTGTGATCGATTTAATGATGACTGTAATCCGGTTGATCGCAGGGCTTAGTACGGGTCGTATTCCGCAACTCGATAATGACTTTCGTTCTGTTATTATTAATCTGTTTATAATGATGATTGCAGAGGTAATGGTGATTGCGCAACTTTTTTTTTTTTTGGGGGGGTGGGGGGAGGGGAGGGGGAGGGCATACTTTTCTGATTTTGTTGTATAGGTTTCATGATCGTATTATTATTTTTGTTGTTGTTATTGTCATTATTATTGTGATTATGATTGTTATCGCTTTGCTAATGTTTTGGCTACTATTATTACTATCATCGTCATAATTATTGATTATAATTTTCTTTCTCCTTTTGTCGTCTCCGTCTCCGTCTTCATCTCATTATTTCTTCTCTTTCCCTTTTCGTCCTTCTTTTTTCATCTTTTTTCGTTTTCTTTGTCATCTTATTCTCTCCTTTTTCGTCGTCTTGGAGGAGTATGGGAGGGAGATAGTGAGCATGAAGAAAAACAGAAAGGAGAGGAGGAGGAGGAGGAGGAGGAGGAGGAGGAGGAGGAGGAGGAGGAGGAGGAGGAGGAGGAGGAGGAGGAGGAGGAGGAGGAGGAGGAGGAGGAGGAGAAGAATAATACGCAGTTGAAAACCTATACGCTGTAGGAGAAGGATCAGACAAATTTTTGTTTTTTTTTGTAAAAAAAAAAACACAGACAAGATAGATGGGAAGGTAAAGAAAGAGGAAACTGAGAGATAGAAAGGAGAAGGAAGAGAGAGACCTAAACTAAGAAATGGTTCAGAGGCCTACGAAGGCGAGTAGAAAGGATGGATGAGTGCGGCGTGCGTGCGTGCGTTCGTGCGTTCGTGCGTGGGGTGGCGGTCGCGTCGCACTTCAGCTGGGACTAATCGTCTGACACCCACCGTGGCCTGACGCTATCACTTTTCCCCCTGTGCGTTTAGCCCCCTTGCTCGCTCGTTCGCTCGCTCTCCCTCTCTTTCCTCCTTTTCTCCTGTCTTTGTCTCTACTGGCTGTCCCTTTGTCTCTCTCTCTCCCCCTCCCCCTCCCCCTCCCCCTCCCCCCTCCCCCTCCCCCTCTCTCTCCTCTTTCTCTCCTCTCTCTCTCTCTCTCTCTCTCTCTCTCTCTCTCTCTCCCTCTCTCTCTCTCTCTCTCTCTCCCTCTCTCTCTCTCTCTCTCTCACTCTCTCTCTCTCTCTCTCTCTCTCTCTCTCTCTCTCTCTCTCTCTCTCTCTCTCTCTCTCTCCCTCTCTCTCTCTCTCTCTCTCTCTCTCTCTCTCTCTCTCTCTCTCTCTCTCTCCCTCCCTCTCTCCCCCCCTCTCTCTCTCTCTCTCTCTCTCTCTCTCTCTCTCTCTCTCCCTCTCTCCCCCTCTCTCTCTCTCTCTCTCTCTCTCTCTCTCTCTCTCTCTCTCTCTCTCTCTCTCTCTCTCTCTCTCTCTCTCTCTCTCTCTCTCTCTCTCTCTCTCTCTCTCTCTCTCTCTCTCTCTCTCTCTCTCCCTCTCTCCCCCCTCTCTCTCCTCCCTCTCTCCCCTCTCTCTCCTCCCTCTCTCCCCTCTCTCTCTCTCTCTCTCTCTCTCTCTCTCTCCCTCTCTCTCTCTCTCTCTCTCCCCCTCCTCTCTCTCTCTCTCTCCCTCTCTCTCTCTCCCTCCCCCTCCCCCTCCTCCTCCCTCTCTTCGGATTCTTTATCCCGATTCCCTCCCCCCTCCCCCCCCTCCCCCATCCACCCATCTCGTGTCTTAATTATATTCCGCTAATTATCGCCCCGGTCGTCCTTGGCTCGGTAGCTAAAAAGTCGTTCTTAAATATAAAGTTTCTCGGAATTTTCAAGACAATTCTCCTAGTCTTTTTTTTTTAAACAGATTTTCGCGGGCAGGCCCTGAGGGCGACATTAAAATCTTCTGGAGACGAGAGAGGGTAGGGTAGGAGAGATTAGGGGATGGGGGGGGGGATGGGAGGATGGGAGGGGAAGGAGTGTGAAGGATTTAAGAAGGGGTATGGGGTAGGAGGGAGGGAGGGTAAGGTAAGAGAGAGGAGGTTAAGAGGCCTATGGTAATTGGAAAAGGGTTAAGAAGGGGGAAGGGGGAGAAGGTGGGAGGATAAGGAAGACCAAGGGAAAGGGTAGAAAGGGGAGGAAAGAGGGCTAAGGGATGGGGTAGGAAGGGAGGAGGAGAGAGGGATAAGAGACAGGGAAGGACGGATGGAGGAGAGAGGGCTGGGGGAAGCGGTAGAAAGGGAGAAAAGAGCTAAGGGACAGGGTAAGAAGAGATGAGGAAAGAGCTAAGTGAAAGAGTAGGAAAGGAGGAGGAAAGAGCTAAGTGAAAGAGTAGGAAAGGAGGAGGAAAGAGCTAAGGTAAAGGATAGGAAGGGAGGAGGAAAGAGGACTGGGTAGGAAGGGTGGGGGAGAGGGCCGAGGGTAGGGGATGGAGAAAGAAGAGGAGATGGTTAAGGGCTAGGTTGGGCTTAGGGATGGGTCAAGTTAGCATCCCAGGACAACTTTCACTCTCGCCCTGTGTGTCTGGACAGGCTACCCGAGACGAGGGTCCACCTCCTCTCTCTTTTAGGGCGTCCTTGTAAGTGGGGGTGGGGGTGGGGGGAGGGGGTACGGAAGGATAAGGAAAGGAGGGGAAAGGATACGCCTTAGCCGGTACCACTAAAACTATGTTGAAGAGGAGAAGGAAGATCTCTGGGTCCTAGTTTGTCGCCTTGTTAGTTCGAGCCGTCGAGTCTTCAGTCTCTGCTGTTGTAGATCTAGGCCTACTTTGCCTAATTTGTTATCTTTTGAGTAGTAAATTTTTAGAACCATTCTCGTGCAACATTGACCATGCTTTCCACAATATGATACTTCCCCCCCCCTTTCCCCTGATTCTGATTAAAGTACATGACTCGTCTGTCTCATTACTTCATGTTGCACTAGACTTCTTGTCATCTCACGTGTTTCCTCTGTCCTTTAATTTTTGCGTATGCAAATGATGTGCATGATTTATGGCATAATTGGGACCAGTTTCTATACTTGTTTTTTATTTTCAACGTGACGTTTCTCTTGTTTCTTGTCATCTATGGAAGAACTAGCCACCGCTTTGTTTACCCGGCGCTCGCGTGGCTGGTGTAACGGTCACCACGCGGCCGTTGTCACGCTCGTTACTTGCTTCTTTTTTTTAATTCGCGCGGGCCGTCTAAAGGGCTCGTTAGGCTCGTTAACCCTTGAAACACGGCCGTGATGTCACCCTAGTTGTGATTAGGCATTTGTAACACGGCTCCTGTTTGGTATTAAGCCCCTCGTAACGCGGCCGTAATTCGACCGGCGTTGTCAACACTGCCTCGTTACCACCAACGGCTGGCCGCTGCTCCTTCCTTCCTTCCTTCCCTCCTCGCTGGCCATGGCCGTCGACAAGTTTGTGGGAATAGTTTTTTAAAGTAATGTTTTTGTTTATCATGTAGGTCTATAGGCATAGTGCTCATGGACTTTAATTTGTTTATGATGTACGCAATATGAATTATCCACTTATATTAAATCGATTTCATTATTCTGTCTAGCTCACGATGCTTTTAGTTGCTTTCTCTCCCCCCCTCCCCCCTCATAATTCCTCACCCACCCTCCCTCTTTCTTTCATTCTTTCTCTCTCTTTTTCACTCTAATCTCTTCTCTTTCCCTCCCTCCCTCCCTCCCTCCCTCCCTCCCTCCTTCCTCTTTCTCTCTCCTTCTCCCTCTCTCCTCCCTGCCTTCCTCCCTGTCTGTCATCCCTCTCCCTTTCCCACTCCTTCCTTTCATTGTCCTAGTTCTACGGCGTGCTTTGAAAGGCCTTTAGGCCAATGTTGATAATATTAATGACCCTTTAGGGCTAATTAAAGTCGGGACCGAACGAGCGTGAGTCGGGTTGCCAGTGATCGCTTTTATTGCCTATCGAGGCTGCTTATCGACAGGTGGGGCCTGCGGGGATTAAAAAATGTGCTTTTGGTTGAGCTGGGGATGGGGGGGGGGATGATGGGGATGGTGGTGGTTGAGCTGGGGATGATGGTGGCTGAGCTGGGGAAGGGGGGATGGTGGTGGTTGAGCTGGGGTTGGGGGGAAATGATGGTGGTTGAGCTGGGGATGGTGGTGGTTGAGCTGGGGATGATGGTGGTTGAGCTGGGGTTGGGGGGGGATGGTGGTGGTTGAGCTGGGGTGGGGAGGTATGGTGGTGGCTGTGGTGTTGGAAGGTGTGGTAATTGTGGTGATTGTATAGTGAGGATTGGGATTGTGGAGGATAGTGAGCGACAGAGAAGTATGAAGTATCGGAGAAGCGATCAAGACTAAATGACGGAAAGGGGGAACGGAGAGAGAGCGAACAAAGGAGAGGAAGGAAAGAATAAGAAAGGAAAAGAACCGATAATTCATCGGGAGAAGCGGGAGAAGGATAACGAATGTGCAGAGAGAAGAAGAAGAATGCGCGGGTATAATCGCCAGACGGAAGATTGGATTGGGAGAGGGAGCGAGAGGAATCGAAGGAAGGAAGGAAGGAAGGAAGGAAGGATGGATGGATGTATGCATGTAAGAAAGTAAAGTAAGTAAGTAGGGGGAATTCTGAGAAAAGATAAGGGCGAGGCGAAAGGGGAGAATTGGAGGTAGGCAGATGCCAGATGCAGAGGAACAGAAACACACGCACGCACGCACACACTCGCACACTCGCACAGACGCTCGCGCGCATACATCGAGCCAGATTCAGACATTCTCGCAGACACAGACAGGCAGTTAGCCCTCCCCCCCTCTCTCCTCCTCTCGCCCTCCCTCCCTTCTCTTTGCGGGTTTTATGGAAGGGAAGGCGAAGCTTTGTTGTGATTTGATCTGCGTCGGCCTGTGTGGGAAATTAAACCAATCCCCATGGTTCGAGAAACGTCCGTCTCCCCCCCCCCTCTCTCTCTCTCTCTCTCTCTATCTCTTTCCTCCCTTTTCTCTCCCCTCTCTCCCTCCCCTCCCTCCCCTCTCTCCCTCCCCTCCCTCCCCTCTCTCCCTCCCCTCCCTCCCCTCTCTCCCTCCCCTCCCTCCCCTCTCCCCTTTCTCCCTCCCCTCTCTCTCATCTCTCCCCTGTCTCCCTCTCTCCTCTCCTCCCTCCTTCCTGGTTTCCTTATCCTCTCCTCTCCATCCCTCCTTCCTCTGATCACTTCTCTCCTCCCCCATCTTTTTTCTTTCCTTCCTTCCTCTCCTCGCTATAACCCTTTGCCTTTCCATCACTCCCCCCCCCCCCCAGAGGTCGAGTCACGAAGCCACGCCCCCCTTTCGAAGCGAGCCACTATCTCCTTTTTAAACCACGCCCATAACGTCTGCCATCACTGTCAGCAGAAAGATACTCCGGCAGATAGTAGGGACACGGCATCTTGAGGACGATGGAAGAGGGAGGGAGGGAGGGAGGGAGGGAGGGAGTGTGGGTGGGTGAGAGTATGAAAAGGGAGGAAATGGGAGAAGAGAGTAATAGTGATAGGATGGGAGAAAGGTTAGGGGAAGGGGGGGGGGGTAGAAGGGAGAAGTAGAGAGGAAAGGAAAGGAAAGGGAATAGGAGCAGGGAGGAAAGGGAAAGGAGAAGAAAGGAAGGAAGGAAAGAAGGAAAGAAGGAAGAGAGTGTAAGGGAATGAAGGAGAGAATTCTTAATGTGAAATAGTATGGTGGGAGATCTCGCGACGAAAGCGAATGGGACAAGCAGAACACTTTGCAATAAAGAGAGGGAAGGGACAGACGAGCGAGAGAGCGTGAATATGGGACAAGAAGAATTGAGAGGGCACATAGAGAGAGGGAGATGGGGGGATAGAGAGGGACCTGTGAGGGTTTGTAGTAAGAAAATGAAAAGAGTGGGAGGGAAATGAAGAAACTAACGGTAGGAGGAGAATGGCGGAGAGGAGGCGAGGTGATGAAGCAGGAGAGAGAGAGAGAGAGAGAGAGAGAGAGAGAGAGAGAGAGAGAGAGAGAGAGAGAGAGAAGAAAGGAGCATGGCTTGTAACAAGTCGTAAAATAAGGTGCGTTGAGATTTTTTTTGATTTTTTTTAGAGTGACCGGAAATTGAATATTGAGAAGCCTTGTCTCCTAAGTGTCTCCAGGGTGCAAGGCAAGTGGCATTAGGCCGCACGGTGCCACTTTGCCCCTGGGTGCCATCTCTTCTCTCATTGCATTCGGTGTCTTCTCCTCTTGGTATTTCTTTTCGTCGTCTGTTTTATTTTTCTTCTTTTTTCTTTTTCTTTTCCGTTTCCTTCTCTGCCTCCTCGTCTGCCTTGTCTGCCACGTTTTCGTCTTTTCTCATTGTATTATATTTATTGTCTGACGCTTTTTCGTAAGTGATGTTTCGTTCTTTCCGCAATATGTATGGTTTCACTTTGTGTGCGTGTGTGTGTGTTTTTTTTTATTTTATTTTTTTTATTATCTCTTCAGCATTTCTGTTGCTATTGTTCCATCACACACTACTTTTCTATTAGTTCTCTTCGCATTGAGTCTTATTTTATCTCTGAAATATTTTCAAGATTAAATTCCGCGTAAGTCTCGCATGTAGACTTAAAATAGTTTTCACTATCGATTTATTTTTCTTTAGTATTTTTTCTTTAATGTTTTTATCTCTTTTTAATATTTTTTTCTTTCTTTTTTTCAGGTACGTACTATGGGACGGCAGATGGGCGGGCAGGTAGGTGGAGGCGACGACGCTGGTGGTGTTAGTATTCAAAGCTTGGTTTGGGAGGGCGTTATACCCCCCTCCCCCTGATTCTCTTTCTGTTCTTATTATGTTATTTATTCTAACATTTTTTAGTCCTTTTTATATGTTTTGTCTTTGTCGTTATCTTTGCGGTTGTTAAGGATATTTAGATACTTTGCAATTCTCTGCATAATGTAACCACCACAGGCCTTTTTGATAATTTTATATCCATCAACAATGGCATTAAATCAAACTAGCCTTATGCTACAATCTCTCCGCTTATTCTTTTTCATATTCATATTCTCATTATCATCCTCCTCCTCCTCCTTCCTTTATCCATTCATCCTCTTCCTCTTCTCCCTTCTTCTTTCCCCTCTCATTTTCTCCCTTTCCTTCTCCCTTCTTAATTCTCGCCCTCCTTACTTCTCCCGTCTCCTCCTCCTCCTCCATTTTTCCTCCTCCACCTCCACCCTCTCTTTTAGCTCCTACTACTCCTCTACCCCCTCTTCTACTCCGTTGCTCCTCCTCCCACTCCTCCATCCTCCCACTCCCCCTTCCTCCTCCATCCTCCCACTCCCCCTTCCTCCTCCATCCTCCCACTCCCCCTTCCTCCTCCATCCTCCCACTCCCCCTTCCTCCTCCATCCTCCCACTCCCCCTTCCTCCTCCATCCTCCCACTCCCCCTTCCTCCTCCATCCTCCCACTCCTCCTTTCTCCTTCCCAAGATTTTTCCCCCTTCCTTCCCAGGCATCTCATCTCGCGAATCCTCGTCATCCAAGAAATGGATGTCCATCATCCACTTCTCCTGTCTATATCTGCTGTGTATTGTTCTCCTTTCATTTTTATTATTTTTTATTTTTATTTTTTTATTCCCTTTCATTCGTCTTGAGTTCCCGAAGGGGATAGGGGGAGGGTTAAAAAGGTAAATTAAAGGAAATGAGGTTAAAAAAGGAGAGAGAGAGAGAGAGAGAGAGAGAGAGAGAGAGAGAGAGAGAGAGAGAGAGAGAGAGACGAGAAAAGAATGCGCTTGAAGATGATGATGAAATCGCACAAGAGAAGCCGCTGGTCTGAGATGGGAAAGGGGGTTCGGAATGGAGGGGGGTTGTAGGAGGGGGGATCTTGATGCCTCGTGTCTGTCTTTTGTTTCAGTTTCTCTTTCTCTCTTTCTCATTATCGATCCTTTTCTCTTCGCAATTATTTTTTTTCTCTATCTTTCCCTCTCCATCCGCTCTCCCTCTCCCCTAACAAGGATGTTCACCTTGGCATGTAGATATATATCCTGTAACAACAACATTATACCTAGGGTCTCCTACCCTTCCCCTCTCCCTTATCCTACCCCCCACCCTTGCACTCTCGTCTATCCTATCCCTTCCCCCTCTCGTCTCTCCAATCCTTTCCTCCTTCCCATTTTCCCTCCTCCTTCCTCCTTTCCGTTTCCCTTCCCCCTCCCCTCCCCTCCCATAGGAAGTCCCATCACAGGAAGGTCCCGTGATCCGAGGGGAGAGCTAGCGGCCGGCCTAGGATTCCTCCTGCAATTATAGGATTAGGTCAGACTCGAGTTCCTGCAGTCAGACCTTAAATGTTACGTGGTAATCTTGTTCCTACGTTGATGTGAATGAGGAAGGAAGGAAGAGGGAGGAAGGGAGAGGGAAGAGAAGAGAGGAGAAAGGAATAGAGGGAATAAGTGGATGCTTTAGGGGCTTTGTTGGAGGTGGAGGAAGAGGAGGAGGAGGAGGAGGAGGAAGATAAGAATAGGGATTTGTCAGAGGAATAAAAGAGAGGAGGGAAAAGATTACGAGAAGAAAGGGAATGAAGAGTAGTAGGAGTACCAGTACTAGACGGGATGGAGGAGGAAGAATGGAAAGAAAGCGGATAATGATGATGACAGCCAGCGAGCGGTGTCCTGCGGCACCCCCCCCCCTCCTCCTCCTCCCCAATCGCACCCGATCCCTCGACAGGTGGCGAAGGGTACACGCAGGAGCTCTTCGTAATATCAATTTTGTAAATCCCGAGAGTACTCCGGCCTCGCGAGTGAGCAGATGTTGCCTCCAAGGGGAAATGGGGAGGGAGGGAGGGAAGGGGAAGGGGAAGGGGAAAAGAGGGAAGTGGAAGTTGGTATGATAGGTGAAAGAGGGAAGGAGGAAATAGGCATGATAGGGGAAAGGGAGGAAGTACTAGGGAAGAAGGAACAAGAAAGGGGGAAAATGGAAGGGAAGAAGAGGAATCGGAAAAGGAAGGAAGGAGAAAGGATAAGGGGTAAAGGGAAAGGGATAAAGGGAAAAGGAGGGTTAAGAAAGAAGGAAAAGGAAGAGACAAGGAATTGTAATAGGGGGGACTCCGTCGAGTTCTCTTCTCACTAAGGAATAAAAAAAATAAAAAAAATCCCATTAAGGAAGACGGAAAACGTCTTATGCGGTGCTGTCCTTTTTAATTTCCGTAAAAAACAAAAACCACAAAAAGATAAATCATTTCGTGAAAGCTCTCGCCCACTTTGCCATAACACACTGGTTGCTGCTCGCTCTCCGTTGGAACGAAACGTGACCTGTCATTAGTGGGCTGTAATTAACTTGGCCTTGGGAGACGACCAATCACATCAATGCACTTGGGTAGGACTCGTTCTCCACTCTTCCCTCTCCTTTCTCTTCTCCCCCCCCCCCCCGCCTTCCCTTTCCTTTCTCTTTTCTCCCCCCACCCCGCCTTCCCTTTCCTTTCTCTTCTCTCCCCCCACCCCGCCTTCCCTCTCCTTTCTCTTCTCTCCCCCCACCCCGCCTTCCCTCTCCTTTCTCTTTCTCTCCCCCCACCCCGCCTTCCCTTTCCTTTCTCTTTTCTCCCCCCACCCCGCCTTCCCTCTCCTTTCTCTTCTCCCCCCCCCCCCTCCGCCTTCCCTTTCCTTTCTCTTTTCTCCCCCCACCCCGCCTTCCCTTTCCTTTCTCTTTTCTCCCCCCACCCCGCCTTCCCTTTCCTTTCTCTTTTCTCCCCCCACCCCGCCTTCCCTTTCCTTTCTCTTTTCTCCCCCCACCCCGCCTTCCCTTTCCTTTCTCTTTTCTCCCCCCACCCCGCCTTCCCTTTCCTTTCTCTTTTCTCCCCCCACCCCGCCTTCCCTTTCCTTTCTCTTTTCTCCCCCCACCCCGCCTTCCCTTTCCTTTCTCTTTTCTCCCCCCACCCCGCCTTCCCTTTCCTTTCTCTTTTCTCCCCCCACCCCGCCTTCCCTTTCCTTTCTCTTTTCTCCCCCCACCCCGCCTTCCCTTTCCTTTCTCTTTTCTCCCCCCACCCCGCCTTCCCTTTCCTTTCTCTTTTCTCCCCCCACCCCGCCTTCCCTTTCCTTTCTCTTTTCTCCCCCCACCCCGCCTTCCCTTTCCTTTCTCTTTTCTCCCCCCACCCCGCCTTCCCTTTCCTTTCTCTTTTCTCCCCCCACCCCGCCTTCCCTTTCCTTTCTCTTTTCTCCCCCCACCCCGCCTTCCCTTTCCTTTCTCTTTTCTCCCCCCACCCCGCCTTCCCTTTCCTTTCTCTTTTCTCCCCCCACCCCGCCTTCCCTTTCCTTTCTCTTTTCTCCCCCCACCCCGCCTTCCCTTTCCTTTCTCTTTTCTCCCCCCACCCCGCCTTCCCTTTCCTTTCTCTTTTCTCCCCCCACCCCGCCTTCCCTTTCCTTTCTCTTTTCTCCCCCCACCCCGCCTTCCCTTTCCTTTCTCTTTTCTCCCCCCACCCCGCCTTCCCTTTCCTTTCTCTTTTCTCCCCCCACCCCGCCTTCCCTTTCCTTTCTCTTTTCTCCCCCCACCCCGCCTTCCCTTTCCTTTCTCTTTTCTCCCCCCACCCCGCCTTCCCTTTCCTTTCTCTTTTCTCCCCCCACCCCGCCTTCCCTTTCCTTTCTCTTTTCTCCCCCCACCCCGCCTTCCCTTTCCTTTCTCTTTTCTCCCCCCACCCCGCCTTCCCTTTCCTTTCTCTTTTCTCCCCCCACCCCGCCTTCCCTTTCCTTTCTCTTTTCTCCCCCCACCCCGCCTTCCCTTTCCTTTCTCTTTTCTCCCCCCACCCCGCCTTCCCTTTCCTTTCTCTTTTCTCCCCCCACCCCGCCTTCCCTTTCCTTTCTCTTTTCTCCCCCCACCCCACCGCCTCACGTGGATAGTGCTTTAACCTCCTCGCATCCTCTTCCGTGCTTCTCCGTTGATCTTGGTGATTAAAAAAAAAGATTCATCTGCGTCGCATATTATCTCCCTCTTCCTCTCTCTTCCGCTGTTTGTGTTTGTGTTTGTGTTTGTGTATGCGCGCGCGGTCACTCGCTCGCTTGCGCTCTTAATTCATCTCTCTCAAGGATATACGTGTCAGGATGACCTGGATTCCCTCTGTTCGCCTTCCCTCCCCTCCCTTCCCCTCCCCTCGCCTCCTTCCCTCTCTTCCCTTCCATTTTCCTCCTTCCCTCTCTTCCCTTCCTTTTTTCTCCTTCCCCCTTTCCATTTTCCTTCTTTCCTCTCTTCCCTTCCATTTTCCTTCTTTCCTCTCTTCCCTTCCATTTTGCTCCTTCCCTCTCTTCCCTTCCATTTTCCTCCTTCCCTCTCTTCCCTTCCATTTTGCTCCTTCCCTCTCTTCCCTTCCATTTTCATCCTTCCCTCTCTTCCCCCTTTCCATTTTGCTCCTTTCCCTCTCTTCCCCCTTTCCATTTTGTTCCTTCCCTCTCTTCCCTTCCATTTTCCTCCTTCCCTCTCTTCCCCCTTTCCATTTTCCTCCTTCCCTCTCTTCCCCCTTTCCATTTTCCTCCTTCCCTCTCTTCCCCCTTTCCATTTTCCTCCTTCCCTCTCCTTGCCATTTCCTCCTTCCCTCTCTTCCCCCTTTCCATTTTGCTCCTTCCCTCTCTTCCCTTCCATTTTCCTCCTTCTCCCTCTTCCCTTCCATTTTTCCTCCTTCCTCTCTTCCCTTCCATTTTGCTCCTTCCCTCTCTTCCCCCTTTCCATTTTGCTCCTTCCCTCTCTTCCCCCTTTCCATTTTGCTCCTTCCCTCTCTTCCCTTCCATTTTCCTCCTTCCCTCTCTTCCCTTCCATTTTGCTCCTTCCCTCTCTTCCCCCTTTCCATTTTGCTCCTTTCCCTCTCTTCCCCCTTTCCATTTTGCTCCTTCCCTCTCTTCCCCCTTTCCATTTTGCTCCTTCCCTCTCTTCCCTTCCATTTTCATCCTTCCCTCTCTTCCCCCTTTCCATTTTGCTCCTTCCCTCTCTTCCCTTCCATTTTCCTCCTTCCCTCTCTTCCCCCTTTCCATTTTCCTCCTTCTCCCTCTTCCCTTCCATTTTCCTCCTTCCCTCTCTTCCCCCTTTCCATTTTGCTCCTTCCCTCTCTTCCCTTCCATTTTGCTCCTTTCCCTCTCTTCCCCCTTTCCATTTTGTTCCTTCCCTCTCTTCCCTTCCATTCTCCTCCTTCTCCCTCTTCCCTTCCATTTTCATCCTTCCCTCTCTTCCCCCTTTCCATTTTGCTCCTTTCCCTCTCTTCCCCCTTTCCATTTTGCTCCTTCCCTCTCTTCCCTTCCATTTTCCTCCTTCTCCCTCTTCCCTTCCATTTTGCTCCTTCCCTCTCTTCCCCCTTTCCATTTTGCTCCTTCCCTCTCTTCCCTTCCATTTTCCTCCTTCCCTCTCTTCCCCCTTTCCATTTTGCTCCTTCCCTCTCTTCCCTTCCATTTTCCTCCTTCTCCTCTTCCCCTACCCATTTCCTCCTTCCCTCTCTTCCCTTCCATTTTGCTCCTTCCCTCTCTTCCCCCTTTCCATTTTGCTCCTTCCCTCTCTTCCCCCTTTCCATTTTGCTCCTTCCCTCTCTTCCCTTCCATATTCCTCCTTCCCTCTCTTCCCTTCCATTTTGCTCCTTCCCTCTCTTCCCCCTTTCCATTTTGCTCCTTCCCTCTCTTCCCCCTTTCCATTTTGCTCCTTCCCTCTCTTCCCCCTTTCCATTTTGCTCCTTCCCTCTCTTTCCTTCCATTTTTCTCCTTCCCTCTCTTCCCTTCCATTTTTCTCCTTCCCTCTCTTCCCTTCCATTTTCCCCCTTCCCTCTCTTCCCTTCCATTTTCCTCCTTCTCCCTCTTCCCTTCCATTTTCCTCCTTCTCCCTCTTCCCTTCCATTTTCCTCCTTCTCCCTCTTCCCTTCCATTTTCCTCCTTCTCCCTCTTCCCTTCCATTTTCCTCCTTCTCCCTCTTCCCTTCCATTTTCCTCCTTCTCCCTCTTCCCTTCCATTTTCCTCCTTCTCCCTCTTCCCTTCCATTTTCCTCCTTCTCCCTCTTCCCTTCCATTTTCCTCCTTCTCCCTCTTCCCTTCCATTTTCCTCCTTCTCCCTCTTCCCTTCCATTTTCCTCCTTCTCCCTCTTCCCTTCCATTTTCCTCCTTCTCCCTCTTCCCTTCCAGCTTTCCTCCTCCTCCCTCTTCCATTTTCCTCACTCCCTCTTCCCTTCCATTTTCCTCCTCCTCCCTCTTCCCTTCCATTTTCCTCCTCCTCCCTCTTCCCTTCCATTTTCCTCCTTCTCCCTCTTCCCTTCCATTTTCCTCCTTCTCCCTCTTCCCTTCCATTTTCCTCCTTCTCCCTCTTCCCTTCCATTTTCCTCCTTCTCCCTCTTCCCTTCCATTTTCCTCCTTCTCCCTCTTCCCTTCCATTTTCCTCCTTCTCCCTCTTCCCTTCATTTCCTCCTTCTCCCTCTTCCCTTCCATTTTCCTCCTTCTCCCTCTTCCCTTCCATTTTCCTCCTTCTCCCTCTTCCCTTCCATTTTCCTCCTTCTCCCTCTTCCCTTCCATTTTCCTCCTTCTCCCTCTTCCCTTCCATTTTCCTCCTTCTCCCTCTTCCCTTCCATTTTCCTCCTTCTCCCTCTTCCTTCCATTTCCTCCTTCTCCCTCTTCCCTTCCATTTTCCTCCTTCTCCCTCTTCCCTTCCATTTTCCTCCTTCTCCCTCTTCCCTTCCATTTTCCTCCTTCTCCCTCTTCCCTTCCATTTCCTCCCTTCTCCCTCTTCCCTTCCCATTTCCTCCTTCTCCCTCTTCCCTTCCATTTTCCTCCTTCTCCCTCTTCCCTTCCATTTTCCTCCTTCTCCCTCTTCCCTTCCATTTTCCTCCTTCTCCCTCTTCCCTTCCATTTTCCTCCTTCTCCCTCTTCCCTTCCATTTTCCTCCTTCTCCCTCTTCCCTTCCATTTTCCTCCTTCTCCTTCCATTTTCCTCCTTCTCCCTCTTCCCTTCCATTTTCCTCCTTCTCCCTCTTCCCTTCCATTTTCCTCCTTCTCCCTCTTCCCTTCCATTTTCCTCCTTCTCCCTCTTCCCTTCCATTTTCCTCCTTCTCCCTCTTCCCTTCCATTTTCCTCCTTCTCCCTCTTCCCTTCCATTTTCCTCCTCCTCCCTCTTCCCTTCCATTTTCCTCCTCCTCCCTCTTCCCTTCCATTTTCCTCCTTACCCCTCCCTTCTCCCTTCCATTTTTCTCCTTACCCCTCCCTTCTCCATCATCACCCCGTCCTCCCCCCCCCCCCTCCCCCACGTAGACTTCTTCTCCCTCTCCTCCCCTCGAATCTCGCGTGTCGTGGCCGCTTGAGCTTACGAGTGCCGGTATTGTGCGCTCTGAAAGGTCGACTTTGTCACGTTCTTCTTTAAGGAATCTTGACGTTCTTATGGTGTTTGTTTGTGTTTGTTTGTTTCTTTCTTTGCTTGGTGTGAGCTCTTTGTTGCTTGTTTTGAGGTGTGCGTGTTTTACTTCTTGGTGTAAGCTCTCCTATGGATGGTCTTAAAGTGCGTTTTTTTTTTTGTTTTTTTTTATGCGATTGTGTGCAGGGTGTGTGCCTTCCCCCATTTATCTTCGTTTTGTCTCATTATTTTTTATTATTTTATTTCGTTGTTTGTTTTTTCTTGGTGTGCTCTTTCATCGTTATCCTTCATCCTCAAGACGTAAACGTTGTCGAGCGAGTGGCAAGGTCTCTTCTTTGCATCTAGTCAATTGCAAGATTGGGTCATAGCCTTGCAAGGAGACGGTAAGCGCTCTTTTGTTGCGCCGAGGTTGTACACTTGCGGTAGTTTCATCAATTTGAAGACGGCGACCTAGGGATTCTCTCTCAAATGTTTACACAAAGAGACAAAAGAAGTGAGAGAGAGACAAGGAAAATAGAATGATTGGAACTAATGAGACAGAACCGAGATGTATGAGGAGACTCACAGCTCAAAACCCCCACACACTCGCCTCACACAAACTCACACTTATCACTCACATTAATGATTAATGACTCTCATATCAAGGATATCAACATACAAGCGCACAAAGTAACCCGTGAAAAAAAAAATGTAAACACAAAATCCTGGCCGTTTCGAGTCCGATTTAGAATCCTCGTCAGACGGCAACACCAAATGGACAACCTGATGAATGTTTTTGTTGTTGTTGCTCTGTTTTCCTCCTCTGCGGCTGTGATGTGTCCATGTGTGTCCTCCCGGCAATGTTCTTCAAAGGAAAATACCAAGCAGAATCAACAAGCAAACTCCGACTCGAGCAAGCGTGCACGCAAGCACTCGCCACGAATGCACTGTGCCGTATCCGCGATTAAATTTCTCTGCGCTTGACATAATAAACGCGATGCAATGTGATAGTTGTGTGCGCGTGCGTGCGTGCGTGCGTGCGCGTATGCGTAGCAGGCGCTGGGGCGTATCTTGTTGATTGCGCCGCAGGTTTTAAAGTGTTTTATGTGCAATGTAACCTGAATTCGGGGACTTGGACGTGTTTGTGGTCCTAGTTGGGGCCGGGAGGAGGAGCCGGCTCAGGAGAAAGGGTGGGGAGAGGGAAGGAGGGGGGGAGAGGACAGGAGAAAGGAGACAGAGGGGGGGAAGGGGAAGAGGGGATTGGAGAAGGGGAGGGGGAGAAGGAAGGAAGGGGAAGAGAGGGACTGGAGAGGGTGGAAGAGAGAGGAGTGGGAAGAGGGGACAGGAGAAGGAAAGAGGGGGGAGAGTGGACTGGAGAAAGTGTTCGAAGAAGGGTTTAGGAAGAGAAAATGTTCAGAAGAAAAGGGCAAGAGAGTGAGAAAGGGGAAGAATGGGAAGAACTAAGAGTAAGGAGTCAAGAGCGGTTAACTTTGACACCATTTTTATGCTGAATTGAGAAAGATCGTAGGATCGATCAAGCTTAAATCTGAACTGAGTTGTCTAGATGTAAGCTTTGAATTTTCTTGATTGGGTAGCCTAGGTTCGAGAGGGGAGGGGAGGGGAAGGGAAGGGGGTGGGTGGACGAAGCAGCCTGTCTATTTTTATATTTACTGTGCTAGTGTGTGTGAGAGAGGGGGGGATGGCTAGGAGGTTTGTGCTAGGATGGAAGGCTTCGATTTCAATAGGATTTGGTAGGATCTGAGCTTTGGCTGCTCCCAAGGTGATTGCTAGATGTGTCCTGAGAAGAGATTTCTTTTCTGTTCATTTTATTACATTTTATCGCCTATTTACTGTGTAAAGGATATGAATAAATCGGCAGGGTGAGGGGTGAGATGGAGGGAGGGAGAAAGAGGGAAGGAAGCAGGAAGATGATGATGGGAAAGCGAGACAGATTTTTAATAAAGCAGAATGAAGTAAATGCGGTCTGTACTGCATGGAATTATCCTTATGTCAGGAAGTGCACACTGTAAACAAAGTCATGCACGAGGTATGTAAACCTTGAATACATGTACGTATTGATGTACGTAACTGTGAAAGGCGAACTCACGTACACGAGTAAAAGATTATGATATCCTCTACTTGAGTGGCTGGATTAAGGAAGCCGTTTGATGGGACATCTGATACTAGTGGGCGGGGGGGAGGGAGGGGGTGGAATGGGCAGGGGAAATGAGGGGGAATGTTGATCAATTAGGAGACTTCATTGCTTGGAAGAAATCTCTTTCCTCTGACTCTCCATCCGTTTCCTCAGCCTCTCGTCCTCTTTATTTATTTATTTATTTATTTTTAGCTATTATTCCGAGCTCTTCAACTAGTGCTTTCATTCTCCTCCTCCTCCTCTTTCCTTCTTACTACTACTCCCTCCTCCTTCCTCCCCTTTACTACTACTACTCCTTCCTCCTCCTTCCTCCTTTACTACTACTACTCCTTCCTCCTCCTTACTCTTCTACCTTCCTCCACCTTCCCACCTTCCCACCTTCCCCTTTCTCCTTCCTCTTCTTCTTCGTCCTCTTTCTCTTTCACCACGACCACCTCAATCATCAATTCCTCTTCCTTCCAATTCTAAAGTCTTTCTTCTCCTTCCTCCTCCTCACTCCTCCTCCCTTCCTCACTCCCCGAAAGCTCCTGATGTGATTAGAGATTTCTGAGATGTTATAATGCAATAATGTGTCGATTGCGGTGAAGCAAATCTCGGGAGTAAGGGAAGGACTGCGGTCTGTCCGTCTGTCCGTCTGTCCGTGTGTGTGTCCGTGTGTGTGTCCGTGTGTGTCCGTGTGTGTGTCCGTGTGTGTGTCCGTGTGTGTGTGTGTGTGTGTGTGTGTGTGTGTGTGTGTGTTAGAGAGAGAGAGCGAGAGAGAGAGAGAATTTTGTCTTTATTTTGTTATATCTTTTCTGAACTTTTCCAAGCCAACACTTTGTATGTTTAGTTAAACTAAAAGCTTAGATTTAAGAGAATGCACCAGGAGGAAATATTCTGTTTGTATATATTTATGTAGAAATATATATTGATGAATAAATGGATTGACATGAGGCTTGACACATAGCTGGACACGCGACTTGACACGAAGTTTGACACGAGGATGACTCCTCCATGCGTCTTGCTCTCGCGGGCGTCGAGGGGACGGGAGAGAAAGGGCGTGCAGTATACACAAACTCTGCATGGGAGATTGTATTACAGCATCTGTCTGTGGGCGCGGGTGGGGGCGTGATGGGGTCGGCGAGGAGAAGTGAATGGGGTGAGGTGTGTGTGTGTGTGTGTGTGTGTGTGTGTGTGTGTGTGTGTGTGTGTGTGTGTGTGTGTGTGTGTGTGTGTGTGTGTGTGTGTGTGTGTGTGTGTGTGTATCCCCCTTTATATGTGTGTGTGTTGATGTGGAAGTGCAGAAAAAAGGGGAAATGGAGAGGGGGGAGGGAGACTGGCTAGGTGTACGCTCATTTCTGGTAGGTTAAAGGACGAAACATAGAAGGAAAAACAAGAACTGAATGATACAGAAAGAAACAAGAGAGGAAAGATAATGAGAAGAAAATTGAAAGAACGAAGAGTAAAGGGAAAGATCTTGACAGAATATAGATACGAGAAATGGTTGTTTCAGTTAAAGAATGAATAGTGAAGTGACACAGTTAGAGATTGTGTAAAATCCTAATAGAAGGCGCGTGTCGGCTTAAGTGGCCGACTTAAGTGACTTGAATGAATATGTAAATGAATAATTGAGCGATGCAGCGCCTTGACACCCGAACGAACGGGCGAATGAATGAGGGAAGTGGCGATGGGGGAAGGAATGGGGGGGAGTGGCGATGGGGGAAGGAATGGAGGGGGAGTGGCGAACGGGCGAATGAATGGGGGGGAAGTGGCGAACGGGCGAATGAATGGGGGGGAAGTGGCGAACGGGCGAATGAATGGGGGGGAAGTGGCGAACGGGCGAATGAATGGGGGGAAGTGGCGAACGGGCGAATGAATGGGGGGGAAGTGGCAAACGGACGAATGAACGAAGGAATTGCCAGACGAGAGACAAAGAGCGCGAACATACTTAATAAATGAGGGAAGTATAGCACAAATATATCACGAACGTAAGAGAATAACCACTGAGCATCGTGAATGAAACGAATCATCGTTGAACGGCGATGAACAAGGAGTAGGAACGGGGACGAACGGAGACCGAACGGCGGCAACAACTATGCTTATAACAGGCGGCCCTTCGCGGCTTGGGAGACTCCTAATGATGTTTGTGTAGAATTCGGATCGCGGGTAGGGTGATCGGGGAGGGGAGGGGGGGGAGGAGAGGGGCATGGGGGTGGGGGTGGGGGGGGGGGTAAGGAGTGGAAGAGGGGGGTGTGCAAGGGATAGGCGATGGAAGAGTAGGGATGGCGAGCTAAGTGGATAAGAGGGGTGGCATGAAAAGGGAAGGGGAAGGGAGATGAGGGAAGGAAAGGGAGAGGGAGAGGAAGAAGAGCGAAGGAAAGGGAGATAAGGGAAAGGAAAGGGAAAAGGAGAGGGAGAAGAGGGAAGGAAAGGAAAAGGGGAAGGGATAGGAGGAAAGGAGAAGGGAAGGGGAAGGGAGATGAGGAAAGGAAAAGGAAGGGGAAGGAAAATGAAAGGGAAGGGGAAGGGGAAAGAGAGATGAGAGAAGGAAAGGGCAGGGGAAAGAGAGAGAAGGGGAGGGGAGAGGAGTGTGCCAGCCGTGTGATAGGTTGTTTTGCAGTTGGTGAGTCTTGTTTCATCTTGCATCTTGTTGCTGCCGACTGTTTAATTTTGTTGGGCATTCTTTTCTTCTTCTGTGTCTTCAGAGCTTCTTTAGTATTCTGTTTGTGTGTATTCGTCTATGTGCAAGACAAGCAAAATGAAACGCACGCCCACACACACGCACACACATACACGCACACACATACACGCACACACATACACTCACACACATACACTCACACAATATTCACGCTCGCTCACGCTAATACTCACACACTCTCAATCAACATACTTATACAAGAACGAAATAAAGATAGATATATACAGAAGCAAGTGAAGCGGGAAAAAAGTTGACAGGAGGAGGAGGACGAGGAGGAGGAGGAGGACGAGGAGGAGGAGGAGGAAGGGTGGAGGAGGAGGAAGAGGAAGGGTGGAGGAGGAGGAAGAGGAAGGGTGGAGGAGGAGGAAGAGGAAGGGTGGAGGAGGAGGAAGGGTGGAGGAGGAGGAAGGGTGGAGGAGGAGGAAGGGTGGTGGAGGAGGAAGGGTGGTGGAGGAGGAAGGGTGGTGGAGGAGGAAGGGTGGTGGAGGAGGAAGGGTGGTGGAGGGAAGAAGAGAAATAAAATAGAAGCAAAACGCAGAACAAAATACAAGAAGACTTTTCTCTCCCCAGCGCTGGGACTCGGTGCTGGAGGCCGACCTTTAATATTCAAGAGATATGCCTCTATATATTCGGCATGTACAAGTTGATTTGCATGTGGAAGGTGTATACTGTTCAGCATCTTTCCTAGGGGACAAAGTATATCCTTGTAAGCTTTTTACCGTTTTTTTTGTGTAAAGTACTTACACTTGTTTGTTTTTTGTATTTTTTGTGTATCTTTTTTCAAGGGGTGAAAATATTTTCCTTGCATGTTTTTTTTAAATGTATTGGATTGTTTTGTTTCCTCTGTGTATTTTAAAATGATTTCCCTCTTCCTTTTTTTCTTTCTTTTTGATGTTACGTATAATCTTTTAAAGCTTTTATTTATGTATGTTTGTTTTCTTTGTTACTGTCAATTCATGCGACTACCAAATAATTGTTGTATATATACATCTTATGACTAGATAATATACTTGTATGTGCAGATTCTTATAACACAATATTCTTTTATCTACAAATTCCTACGATGAAGCATTCACCTATGTACACATTCTTGTGACTACATCGTATTCTCCTGTGTGTATACATTCTTACGACAGCCCAACATGCCTGTGTATATACATTCTTTCGCCCCCTACCCAAGCTATCCATGTAGGCTGTGCCCTCATGCCCACTGCACCCCTCGGTTAATAAAGCAGTCAAGAAATCGCTTATGTTGCTACGGCTCGACGTTAATTTGCTTTTGTTTGGGATTTGAGTGGTTAGTAAATGCCCCGAGTTATCATCCTGTCCGCGGAGTGGTTTGTTTACGTGTCAGAGAAGTATGTCAGGCTTTTCATGCTCTTCTGACACGTGCACGTTTGTGTGTGTGTGTGTGTGGGGGGGGGGTTGGAGGCTCAGGGGCTCTTGTGCTTTGCTAAGTCTGTATTTTTTTTATATGTATTGTGTTGTTTTTGGTTTTTACTTTTCTCTCTCTCTCTCTCTCTCTCTCTCTCTCTCTCTCTCTCTCTCTCTCTCTCTCTCTCTCTCTCTCTCTCTCTCTCTCTCTCTCTCTCTCTCTTTTCGCGCCCCCCCCCCTCCATCCATTTTCTTCCTCTCTAAATTTAGAATCAGGAACATATAGACTCGGATGTGATGGAGTTGGATGGTTGTAGAGAAAGGGAAAATATTGTTACCATAGCCGGGTGTAGAATGGGATGGGTGAAGCTTTTATTTATTCATTTATTTAAACGCGGGTGTTATTTTTCTTGTTTTTCTTTCGAATATTGACACGGGGGATTGTTTTTATTAAATATATTTATGCGAGAAAGATACATATATGATAGATAAATAATGAATAGTAATAGAGAATACAAATATAAAGTATACATTACATATATATATATATATATATATATATATATATATATATATATATATATTATTTTTTTTTTTTTTTTTTTTTTTTTTTTTTTTTAGGGGGGGGGGGGCGATTGCGTCAGGCTGGCTGGCTGTGTTTGCCTGTTTATTTGGATGCCCGATTGACTGTTTGGCTTACTGTTTGGCTGACTGACTGACTGACTGTTTGTTGGTCTGCCTGTCTTCATGTGCGTGTAGACTCGAGGTTGAGGCAACAACAGGACGATCATGTATATCCCGGAGCTGACGTGCAGAGATTGTAGGGCTTAGTGAGCTGTGCCTCTCCCCCCTCCCTTCCCTCTTCCCCTCTTCCCTCGTTCCTCTGTTTCCTTCTCTCTCTCTTCCCTCCTTGCTCTCACTGCTTCCCCCTCTCCCCCTTTCCCCCCTCCCCCTCTTCTTCCCACTCTTCCCTCTCTCTCCCCTTCCCACTCTTCCCTCTCTCTCCCCTTCCCACTCTTCCCTCTCTCTCCCCTTCCCACTCCTCCCTCTCTCTCACCTTCCCACTCTTCCCTCTCTCTCTCACCTTCCCACTCTTCCCTCTCTCTCTCCCCTTCCCACTCTTCCCTCTCTCTCTCCCCTTCCCACTCTTCCCTCTCTCTCTCCCCTTCCCACTCTTCCCTCTCTCTCTCTCCCCTTCCCACTCTTCCCTCTCTCTCTCTCTCCCCTTCCCACTCTTCCCTCTCTCTCTCTCTCCCCTTCCCACTCTTCCCTCTCTCTCTCTCCCCTTCCCACTCTTCCCTGTCTCTCTTCCCTTCCCGATCTTCCCTGTCTCTCTTCCCTCTCTCTCTCCCCTTCCCGATCTTTGCCTCTCTTCCCCCTCTTCCCTCTCCCCCTTTCCCTTTCCCTTTCCCTTTCCTCTCATCCCCCTCTCTTACTCCTTTTTGCCAGAGCGTGGGGCGCCCGTGTTCATTGTGATTTATGGGCAAAGGATTGGCGATGTGGGCGTGGGCGGGTGTACTTTGGAATGATGGGCGTGATTAGGGTTTCGTTTTCGGATTCGGGCGATATTTTTTCTTCATTTCTTTTTCTATCTATCTTCTTTCCTTCTCTCTCGTTCCACTCCATTCCCTCTATCCATTGTTCCCCTCCCTTCACTCTGTCCACTGCTCCCCTCCCTTCCCTCTGTCCACTGCTCCCCTCCCTTCCCTCTGTCCACTGCTCCCCTCCCTTCCCTCTGTCCACTGCTCCCCTCCCTTCCCTCTGTCCATTGCTCCCCTCCCTTCCCTCTGTCCACTGCTCCCCTCCCTTCCCTCTGTCCACTGCTCCCCTCCCTTCCCTCTGTCCACTGCTCCCCTCCCTTCCCTCTGTCCACTGCTCCCCTCCCTTCCCTCTGTCCACTGCTCCCCTCCCTTCCCTCTGTCCACTGCTCCCCTCCCTTCCCTCTGTCCACTGCTCCCCTTCCTTCCCTTCCCTCACCCCTCCCTTCCCTTCCCTCACCCCTTCCCTTTATCCCCCGTCTCTGGCCCTATGCAAGTAATTATATTTTAATGAGATTACCACAAAGAATGCAGTAGATTACTGAATAGGTGAATATATTTAGAGAGATTATCATGAAATTAGTCCTACGCTCCTATGAGGCTGCAGCGAAGAACTCGCCTTATCGAATCCGCTTAACGCACATTGACACTGAATCCTTTGATATCAGTAGCAGGATTAAGCCGCGTAATTAAGCTTGGCATATCCGGCGGGTATGTGGATTGTATACTGTTAGAATGTCTATAGATGTCTATATTCGATATATAAAAAGGTGTGTTTGTATGTGTGATGTTAGAGGATTTATGTTAGGGTGTTAGTGTTTGTTCATGTATTTGGATGTGTACTGTTAGCTTTTATAGATGTGTTTATATGATTTATTAAGAAGGTGGGTGTGTTGGAAGGTTTTTCTTTGATGTATTTAATATGCGTAAAGGATGATTATATTTAGGTGGAAGAGGATTTGAGATGATGAGCTTTGCTGTTTGATCAGGGAATGACTAGTTTTATTTGTTTATTTATTTTAATGAGAGGTTTTGCAATATTGATAGGAATCTAGACTGTGTTCAGGATTGTAGTATTTGCATAATGCGTAGTATACTTTGGCTGCCCCTGGGATAGACCAGGATAAACTCTGCATGTTTTATCTCTGCATGATTTGTTGAGGGGGGAGGTGTTTTCATTGGTTTTCGTCTTTTTCATGATTCTTTTTCATTTGTAATGTCCGAGGGAAAGAATGATTGGTGGTAATTTGGAGTGATGACTTTGGGTGTTTATTTTTTCTCTCGCTTCTCGTATTTGGTGAGAAAGGATTGCGGTTGTGAATCCCGGGCTAAGGGAGGCCTAGCCATTGTAGCCCAATGGATATCCTACGTCTTCCCGCTGCCCCCCCCCACCCCCCTCTTGTTGTTGTTGATCATCTTCACTATTATTTTCCTCCTTCCTCTCTCCTCTTTCCACTTATCTCTCTTTTAACTACCCCTTCCTCTTCCTCCTGCCTTCCTTCCTGCCTTCCTTCTTTCCTCTTCCTCCTCCATCCTTCCTTTCTCTTCCTTCCTTCCTTCCTCTTCCTCCTCCATCCTTCCTTTCTCTTCCTTCCTTCCTTCCTCTTCCTCCTCCATCCTTCCTTTCTCTTCCTTCCTTCCTTCCTCTTCCTCCTCCCTCGCTCCCTCCCCCCCTCCCGCCTTTCTTCCTCCTCCTCCTCCTGCCTGCCTTCCTCCTCCTACCTTCCCTCCTCCTCCTCCTCCTCCTCCTCCTCCTTCTCCTCCCGCCTTCCTTCCTCCTCCTCCCGCCTTCCTTTCTCCTCCTCCCGCCTTCCTTCCTCCTCCTCCTCCTCCTCCTCTCCTCCTCCTCCTCCCCTCCCGCCTTCCTTCCTCCTCCTCCCCCTCCTCCCGCCTCCTCCTCCCCCCCCCTCCCGCCTTCCTTCCTCCTCCTCCCCCCCTCCCGCCTTCCTTCCTCCTCCTCCCCCCCTCCCGCCTTCCTTCCTCCTCCTCCCCCCCTCCCGCCTTCCTTCCTCCTCCTCCCCCCCTCCCGCCTTCCTTCCTCCTCCTCCTCCTCCTCCTTCTCCCCCCTCCGCTGACCCACCAATCCTCCTCTTACCTCGGGTATTTCCCTCCTTGTGTCCGTGAATCTCGGCGTGAGGACATTTTTATTTAAAAAATATATGTTCATTTTGATATTTCGCGATACGTTATGATAATTTCGAAATGTTCACGATAATGAAGACTTGAATTGATGATAATATCGCTCCGGAATCTTTGTGCAAGAGAAGAAAGATAGGGAGGAGGAGGGAAGGTTCGTTGTATCGGGGTTCCGGCTCGGGATCCAGGCCACGTCAGTGAGTGTTGAGGAACCCCCGTGCCACGTGGCTCGTCGGCCGCCCTCTCGCCGTGTCGCCTCACTTTTAGCGGGTTATTTGAGTATTTTGTGATTTTTTTGTTTTTTTTCCTTCTCGGTTTTTACTGTTTCTCCCCTTCTCTCACTTTCTCACTTTTGCTTCTTTTTTTTCTCTGTCTCCAGCTCCTCCCCTCTCCTTCTCTTTATCTGTCTATCTCGCTCATACACATTCAGCGCACTCACACTCACTCACTCACTCTCACTCACTCACTCACTCACTCACTCACTCACTCACTCACTCACTCACACACACAAAACACACACACACACACACACAAAACACACACACACACACACACACACACACACACACACACACACACACACACACACACACACACACGAAAAGGGGAGGACCTTTTTTCATGAGTTGGCGCTCTTTTGCTCCAGGCAAAGGGAATCCAGTCGACCTTGGTGTAGGGAGGGCAGCGGAAGGTATGGAGAGGGGAGAGGGGGAGAGGGGAGGTGAGGTATGTGTATGTGTATGTGTATGTGTATGTGTATGTGTATGTGTATGTGTATGTGTATGTGTATGTGTATGTGTATGTGTATGTGTATGTGTATGTGTATGTGTATGTGTATGTGTATGTGTATGTGTATGTGTATGTGTATGTGTATGTGTATGTGTATGTGTATGTGTATGTGTATGTGTATGTGTATGTGTATGTGTATGTGTATGTGTATGTGTATGTGTATGTGTATGTGTATGTGTATGTGTATGTGTATGTGTATGTGTATGTGTATGTGTATGTGTATGTGTATGTGTATGTGTATGTGTATGTGTATGTGTATGTGTATGTGTATGTGTATGTGTATGTGTATGTGTATGTGTATGTGTATGTGTATGTGTATGTGTATGTGTATGTGTATGTGTATGTGTATGTGTATGTGTATGTGTATGTGTATGTGTATGTGTATGTGTATGTGTATGTGTATGTGTATGTGTATGTGTATGTGTATGTGTATGTGTATGTGTATGTGTATGTGTATGTGTATGTGTATGTGTATGTGTATGTGTATGTGTATGTGTATGTGTATGTGTATGTGTATGTGTATGTGTATGTGTATGTGTATGTGTATGTGTATGTGTATGTGTATGTGTATGTGTATGTGTATGTGTATGTGTATGTGTATGTGTATGTGTATGTGTATGTGTATGTGTATGTGTATGTGTATGTGTATGTGTATGTGTATGTGTATGTGTATGTGTATGTGTATGTGTATGTGTATGTGTATGTGTATGTGTATGTGTATGTGTATGTGTATGTGTATGTGTATGTGTATGTGTATGTGTATGTGTATGTGTATGTGTATGTGTATGTGTATGTGTATGTGTATGTGTATGTGTATGTGTATGTGTATGTGTATGTGTATGTGTATGTGTATGTGTATGTGTATGTGTATGTGTATGTGTATGTGTATGTGTATGTGTATGTGTATGTGTATGTGTATGTGTATGTGTATGTGTATGTGTATGTGTATGTGTATGTGTATGTGTATGTGTATGTGTATGTGTATGTGTATGTGTATGTGTATGTGTATGTGTATGTGTATGTGTATGTGTATGTGTATGTGTATGTGTATGTGTATGTGTATGTGTATGTGTATGTGTATGTGTATGTGTATGTGTATGTGTATGTGTATGTGTATGTGTATGTGTATGTGTATGTGTATGTGTATGTGTATGTGTATGTGTATGTGTATGTGTATGTGTATGTGTATGTGTATGTGTATGTGTATGTGTATGTGTATGTGTATGTGTATGTGTATGTGTATGTGTATGTGTATGTGTATGTGTATGTGTATGTGTATGTGTATGTGTATGTGTATGTGTATGTGTATGTGTATGTGTATGTGTATGTGTATGTGTATGTGTATGTGTATGTGTATGTGTATGTGTATGTGTATGTGTATGTGTATGTGTATGTGTATGTGTATGTGTATGTGTATGTGTATGTGTATGTGTATGTGTATGTGTATGTGTATGTGTATGTGTATGTGTATGTGTATGTGTATGTGTATGTGTATGTGTATGTGTATGTGTATGTGTATGTGTATGTGTATGTGTATGTGTATGTGTATGTGTATGTGTATGTGTATGTGTGTGTGTGTGTGTGTGTGTGTGTGTGTGTGTGTGTGTGTGTGTATATATTATATACGGGGGATAACCTCATGGGTGGGAATGTTTATATACAAATATATGATAAATATGTACCCCATATGCATATCCATAAATATGTATATATATTACTATTTATAGGTATGTTTATTTTTATGAAAAAATGTAGATGCAATATTTACCAGTATATACATTTTCCAGTAGGCTATTTGCGTAGATTGCTTCGCCTATTTTTGGTTTAATTTCCAACCCCTTTCCGAATGCAGCATATCGCAAAAACATTTTTTTGAGCCGAGAGAAAAAAAAAATGAATCGGCCGGAGGAAAGGCACACAGTCGCTTTATGAGGGGATTTATTTTTCATATTTGACTTTTTCCTCTTTTTTTTCTACATACTTCGTGTAGTGCAAGGGTACCCCCAAGCGAGAGGGACGCCGATAGAATATAAATGTCTAGGGGAATGGCCCGCCTCGTTTCGCATGTAAACCGAATTTCACAACCTGTTAGGTATCACACAGTGCCTTTCCCGGTCGGTTGTTTGGATCCGTTTGCGTGCGGAGGGAAGGGGGGAGGGGGGAGGAGGGGAGGAGGGGGAGGCGATTGGGGGAAGAGGAGATGGGAGGACGAGGACGAGGACGACGAGGACGTGGACGAGGGTGGAGGTATGGATGTTTTCCTGAAATGGGACAGGTTTTCAGTCTTGATCGTCTGTGTTCTGGTAATTGATTTTATTTGTGTGTTTGGTTTTCGTGTGTTTCCTTTCGTTTTCGTCTTGTATTTTTTCCCCTTTTATCGTATTTTTATGTGAATGTGATATGCTTCTGTTGAATGTACACGTGACGCACAGGCTCATGTCTACATTTTTTACACGATGACAGGTAAAGACAGGACAATCATGGACGACCGAGAGAAAGACGGAGAGGGACAGGGACAGGGTGCGAGACAAGAGAAGGAAATATTGAAAGAAAAACAACAACAAAAAAACACAGGTGAAAGAGCAGTCGACAAAGAAACCGGCAGGCACGACCACAAATTGACAGACAGACTGACTCCATCACACACTAAAGTGTTACCAAATCGAGTCGGCCGTCCGATAGCTTTGTTTATCGCCAAGGTGTCCGATTTCTTGAGTGCTTTCAAATCTCCAGGGTGCGATAGCGGTTTCTAAGCTCTCGTCCTTGCCCCCCCCCCCCCCTGTACCCTTTTCTCTAAGCCCTCCCTACCCCATCCCCTTGCCCGTCTTCTACTTTTCCTTCCTTGTCCACTATCCCTTCCCGGCTTACCCCTTTTCCTCCCCCCTTGTGCCCCTTTCCCTCCTCTCCCCTCCCCCTGTGCCCCTGTACCTCACCCTGTGCCCCTTTTCCTCCCCTTGTGCCCCTTTCCCTCTCCCTGTGCCCCTTTTCCTCCCCTTGTGCACCTTTTCCTCCCCTTGTGCCCCTTTCCCTCTCCCTGTGCCCCTTTCCTTCTCCCTGTGCCCCTTTCCCTCCCCTTGTGCCCCTTTCCCTCTCCCTGTGCCCCTTTTCCTCCCCTTGTGCCCCTGTCCCTCCCCTCGTTTCTCTTTCCTTTCCCGCTTACCCCTTTCCCTCCCCTCGTTTCCCTTTAACCCCCCGAACGACAGAACACACCCAGACGAACAAGAAAGACTACACGAACAAACACACCGCTCGAAAAAATAAAAACTCACAGACTCGCACAACATCCAGCCATGTGTTAACACGACCTCCTACTACCATAGAGCTACGTACGACCTTTCGGGTGAACGTACGAACGACTACCGCCCCAATATACATGGAAACGAACTTTGCTCAATGTACGCAAGCTTCCTGTCTGACAAACACAGGCAATATGAACGCAAACAAATGGATAACGTGACGGTAAGGGTCAATATTCTGTGTCAGTGTAATGTTTGTCTCGCTCTGACGGCGCTTGGGTTGCTCTCCTCCCCCCTTCCCCCTCCCTCCCTCCTCCCCCCTTCCCCCTCCCTCCTCCTCCCCCCTTCCCCCTCCCTCCTCCCCCCTCTTTCTCATCTCTTACGAGCATTTAGATTATTATTCTGTATTGTGTAACTTGTTCTCGCACTCGCTCACGCGGTCAAGTAATGCTTCTCTTCTTCAAAATAGTAAAGAAAAAGAAAATCTAGCGGCACTTATTATTTCCAACCCCACTTACCCACTCCTCCTCTTTGCCCCCCCCCTTCCCCTCCTTCCCCTCCACACACTCATCCGCTCCTCTCTCTCTCATCTCACCTGCTTTAAAGCACGTAACACGCAAAGAAATTTAACGTTGTGTAATGTATTCAAAAGCCGAGAGTGCTCAAGACACCTCTTGGTGCCACTCTTAAGAAGCATCAACTTAACAGCGTCCATCTCAAAACACTCTTTCTCTCTCGCTCTTTCTCTCTGTCTCCCCACAAGTCTGGTTACGCATAACCTTTCCCATTGTTTTTCTTCGTCTATCTATCTTTCTCTCTCTTTCTCTTTATCTGTCTATCTATCTATAGTCTCTCTCTCTCTCTCTCTCTCGTCTCTCGGATGTGTAGATCATTACTATGATTTAACTTTTCGAATCACACCACTCCCTCCCTCACACCATCTTCCTCCTCTTTCCATCCCTTTTTCACGCCCTCTTTCTCTCCTGCATTTCTTCCCCCTTGCCTCTCCTCTCCCCTACTACCTTTTCGACCTCTCCCTCTCTCCTTCCTTCCTTCCTTTCTCCTCCGATATATTTTTCTTCTTCCTCCTCGTCTCCTATTTTCCTCCTCCTCCTCGTCTCCTATTTTTCCTTCTCCTCCTCCTCCTCCTCCTCCTCCTCCTCGTCTCCTATTTTTCCTCCTCCTCCTCGTCTCCTATTTTTCCTTCCTCCTCCTCCTCGTCTCCTATTTTTCCTCCTCCTCCTCGTCTCCTATTTTTCCTCCTCCTCCTCGTCTCCTATTTTTCCTCCTCCTCCTCGTCTCCTATTTTTCCTCCTCCTCCTCGTCTCCTATTTTTCCTCCTCCTCGTCTCCTATTTTTCCTCCTCCTCCTCCTCCCTGTCTCCTATTTTTCCTCCTCCTCCTCCTCCTCCTCCTCCTCCCTGTCTCCTATTTTTCCTCCTCCTCCTCCTCCTCCTCCTCCCTGTCTCCTATTTTTCCTCCTCCTCCTCCTCCTCCTCCTCCTCCCCTTCTCCTATTTTCCTCCTCCTCCTCCTCCTCCTCCTCCTTCTCCTATTTTCCTCCTCCTCCTCCTCCTCCTCCTCCCTGTCTCTATTATTTTTCTCCTCCTCCTCCTCCTCCTCCTCCCTTTCCGTCTCCTATTTTCCTCCCCTCCCCTCCCTCCCCTCCTCCTCCTCGTCTCTATTTTTCCTCCCCTCCTCCCTCCTCCTCCTCCTCCTCGTCTCCTGCCTTTTCCTCCTCCTCCTCCTCCTCCTCCTCCTTCTCATCTTCCCCCTCCTCCTCCTCCTCCTCCTCCTCCTCCTCCTCCTTCTCTTCCTCCTCCTCCTCCTCCTCCTCCTCCTCCTCCTCCTCCTATCCTCCTCCTCCTCCTCCTCCTCCTCCTCCTCCTCTCTCCTCCTATTCCTCCTCCTCCTCCTCCTCCTCCTCCTCGTCTCCTATTTTTCCTCCTCCTCCTCCTCCTCCTCCTCGTCTCCATTTTTCTCCTCCTCCTCCTCCTCCTCCTCCTCCAAAAAAAAAAAAAAAAAAAAAAAAAAAAAAAAAAAAAAAAAAAAAAAAAAAAAAAAAAAAAAAAAAAAAAAAAAAAAAAAAAAAAAAAAAAAAAAAAAAAAAAAAAAAAAAAAAAAAAAAAAAAAAAAAAAAAAAAAAAAAAAAAAAAAAAAAAAAAAAAAAAAAAAAAAAAAAAAAAAAAAAAAAAAAAAAAAAAAAAAAAAAAAAAAAAAAAAAAAAAAAAAAAAAAAAAAAAAAAAAAAAAAAAAAAAAAAAAAAAAAAAAAAAAAAAAAAAAAAAAAAAAAAAAAAAAAAAAAAAAAAAAAAAAAAAAAAAAAAAAAAAAAAAAAAAAAAAAAAAAAAAAAAAAAAAAAAAAAAAAAAAAAAAAAAAAAAAAGAGAAAAAAAAAAAAAAAAAAAAAAAAAAAGACATCTGATACAAAAAGAAAAATAGAAACCGTTCGCGCTGCTGAACGCCTTCGCCGCCACCGTCGCCTCGGGCCGTAATTCGACAATACCAAATATGGGATTTAATACTCTTTGTCTAACTCCATCCCATACCCCACATCACCCCTCAGCCCTCCACAAGACGCCCCCAACCCCCATCCACCCCACCACCCCCTCACACAAGCGGCACAAAACCTCCCTCTACCAACCAGGCCCCAGTCATTATCAGGCCAGGTTAATTATTCCCGTTTTCGATGCGTCTCCGTCTCGATCGGGGCCGGACGTAGGGGTAACTCAGATAAACATGTCTCCGGGTTTACAATCCGCTAGGGCGACTTTACGATGCCATAATCTCGGCCTCAAATTTGGCACCGATTCGCATCATGGGGGCTGAGGCATGTTTACGTCTTTCCGTCCGACCTTTCAAGACGGTTCGGACTGGATCACTACGCTTGCTTATCTGTCTGCTCGTCCTTCCAACTGCCAGGAGGTCTAGTCTGCCGATCTTGTTCTCGCGTACCTAAGGATAGTGTCTGTCCGATCTTGGAATGTAGAACGCTGTTAAAATTTGTAGTTCGATTTTCTTCTTTCTCCCTTTTATTCTGACTTTCTCCGTCTCTCTCCATTTGTGTCCGTCTCTGTCTCTCTGCATCTGTATCTAAACCTCTTTTTCTCTTTCTCTCTCTCTCTCTCTCTCTCTCTCTCTCTCTCTCTCTCTCTCTCTCTCTCTCTCTCTCTCTCTCTCGGGAGATTTGCCTGAGATACAGCAAGCGATATCTAACGAATCCATCTACATGCAAAAGAACAAGTTTTGCCTCTTAGAGCCTCGAGGGCTTTGTACCCCCTCCCCCCAACCCCCCTCCCAACCCTACCCCACACCCCCTTCGGCTGACTCTCCAGAAAATCTCTCTCAGACTCCAACGTTATCAGTTAAATCTCTTCGCGTCTCACCTCCTATACCAGCCATAAATAACACCTGAATAATCCTCCAGCTACAAATCCCAAACCCTTGTTGTTGTTGTGTTGTTGTTGTTGTTGTTTTCTGCCTTTATATTTCTTGGCATCTTCTCTCGCTTTTAGTTGTACTTTCTTCCTTTGTTCCTCTCTGACGGAACGCGTGTTTTGCTCATTATCTGCGATTTTATTATTATATCCTTCTCTTCTTTACTACCATCTTCGGTTATCGCCATTATCATGTCAACATTATTGTAGCTATTATCACTGTTGTCGCTTTCATCACCATCATTACGACCTGACTTTCGTCCCTCAATCATTACTCTTCCTCCACACTTCACCATTGCTCATTTTTCTTCTTCCCTCCTCCATACCTCCTTATCCTACCTACCTCTCCCCCTCCCTCCCTCCTCTTCCTCCCCACCCCCCATCCCTCTCCTTCCTCCTCCCCCCCCTCTCCTTCCTCCTCCCACCCCTTCGAACCTACGGTAAACAATCCCTGCTGTGTCGCCACCGCTCCATTCATCATTACTTTCATCCTACGGTAAACATCATCACCATCATCACGGCTCCATTAGTGTCACCCGTATCGCTCTATCTCCGCCCTTACTCCTCCTCTTCCTCTTCCTCCTCCTCCTCCTCCTCCTCCTCCTCCTCGTCTCCTATTTTTCCTCCTCCCCCTCCTTTTCCATTTTCTTTTTTCTTTTCTCTCCTCCCCCACTCCCTCTCTCTCCCTCGCATTGTTGTGCGATGTCCCAAAGCGAGTTCACTCAGGGTCATGCGTCGCCTTATTTGCTTTTGTTTGTTCTTGTTCTTGGAAAGGTTTGCTTGTCTATTTTTATATTCTTATATTTTTTTCCTTGCGCTATGCTCTTTCTGTGTGTGTGTTTTACTTGTAGTTCTTCGAAGTGTTGGAAATTCATCTTTTCACTTATTTCTTTTCTTTCATTCCAGGTATGTATTGCGGGGATGGAGGGAAATAATAAGAGAGAGATGGTGCAATGCCTTCGCGCAAGCAGGTTAGTGGGTTCGACTGAAAGACTTGGGAGTCACGTGTTTTGTGAGCCTCTTGGCTTAGGTTTTTGTTTGTTTGTTTGTGTATTTTATGGTAATGTTGTATTCACTGTTTTTTTTTCTTCCATTTCTCCCTATTCTTTTCTTTCTTTCTCTCTCTCCTTTTCCCACCCTTTCCTCCTCCTCCCTCGTGCCCTTTCCCCCCTCTTCCTCCCCCTCCCCCTCGTGCACTTTCCTCCTCTCTTCCTCCCCCTCTCCTCCCCTCCCTCCTTCCTCTTTTCCGTCTTTCTCCTTCAATCCACCCCCTTCCCCCCGCCCCCTCCCTGTCACCAGAGAAAATCATTTATTCGAGAGACTGGAAGGCCAAAGTAGAAAGAGAGCGACGCGCGAATGTGACGCATGGGATAAAAAAGGAGGGGGAGGGGGTGGACGGGAGGGAGGGAAGAAAGGGGCATTTGAGGGAGGGAGAGAGAGAGGAAAGGGGCATTTGAAGGAGGGAGAGAGGGAGGAAAGGGGCATTTGAAGGAGGGAGAGAGAGAGGAAAGGGGCATTTGAGGGAGGGAGAGAGAGAGGAAAGGGGCATTTGAGGGAGGGAGAGAGAGAGGAAAGGGGCATTTGAGGGAGGGATGGAGAGAGGGAGGGAGAGAGGAAAGGGGCATTTGAGGGAGGGAGAGAGAGGAAAGAGGCACATGAGGGAGGGAGGGAGGAGGTACAAGAATGGAAGAAGTAAGAGGAATGGGAGAAAATGCTAGTTAGGGTAAAGAGGACAAGGAAAAAGGGATGGAGGGGGACAAGGGAAATTATAGGATTAGAGGGAAGAGAAGAAGAGGAGCAGGCAAAAAAAAGGGAGAGGGAAAATCTAAGACAAAACAGTGCGGGTTTGGCAAGAGAGTCGAGTTGAAACATGAGTGAAGAATAGGTAAGGGTTTTAGAAAGAAGTAGGGGGCAAGGGGTAGTGGAACAAGAGAAGGGGGTAAGGAACAAGAGAAAAGGATTGAGATAGAGGATGCGGAGAGAGAGAGAGAGAGAGAGAGAGAGAGAGAGAGAGAGAGAGAGAGAGATGAAGATGAAGATGAAGATGAGGGATGCTATAGGAAAGTGGGGGAGGGGGATGTAGACGAGAACGGGTGGAGGGGGTGGGGAGGGGGAGGAATAGAGGAAGAGGATTTAGGGGGAGGGGGAGGGATAGAGGGAGATTATGGAGGCGAGGAGAGGGTACAAGAGTGGGGTGAGGGGAGATTACGGGGGTAAGAGGGAGAGGGAGAGGGAGTAGGAGTTTGTCGGCTGGGGAGAGGGGAGAGGGGGAGAGGGAGAGAGAAGCGGTCGGCTAGGGGGAGGGGAGAGGGGAGAGGGGAGATGCAGCAGCGGATGAAACACTTCGATAGATTTACAGCGAGGTTGTCGTACCCGAACGCCCATTCCGACGAGCGGTCACGTGGCTCTTTTCGTTTCTGTCGTTGTCATGTTTTTTTTTCTCTCTCCCCCTTTATTACTTTTTATTTTATTCTCTTTTTGTGCTTTGTTGATTTATCTCTCTCCCACTCCCTCTTCGCGGAATGTCATTATATATTATAATCCCTCGATGTTTTCTTCCCTCCTTCCTTATTCGTCTACTTTTTGTTTTGTCTCCCCATTTCCATTCTCTTCCTCCTTAGTCCTCCTCCCTCCTCACTACTCCTTACTCCTCCTTACTCTTCCTCTCTCTCCCCCTCCTCCTCCTCCTCTCTCCCCCTCCTCCCCTCCCCCCTCTCTCTTCCCCCCCCCCTTCCCCCCCCTTCTTCCTCCCTCCTCCCTGCTCCTCCTCCTCCTCCTCCTCCTCCTCCTCCTCCCTTCCTCCTCCTCCCCCTCCTCCTCCTCCTCCTCCTCCTCCTCCTCCTTCTTCCTCCCTGCTCCCTGCTCCCTGCTACTGCTCTGTCCTCCATTACACGATTTTTCAGCCTCTTATCAGATCTCCCCTCTTCCGCTTTCGCCCTCATCCCTCGCGTCCACCCCTCCTCTCTCCTCCCCCACTTTTCTTTCGTTCCTCCGTTCTTCCACCTGCCCCCTTCTCTCCTCCCACTGCCCCCCGTCTTTGGCTTTTCCCTCCCCCTCATTGTCGGATTTCGGATCTTGAACATCACTCTCTCGGCCGTTGATTGTTTCTCTTGCTGTTCTCTCTTCTTCTCCTCCTCCTCCTCCTCCTCCTCCTCCTCCTCCTCCTCCTCCTCCCTCCTCAACTGCTTCCTCTCTCACCCTTCCTCTCTTCGGCCTCCTCCTTCCTCATTTATTCTTGCTTTGTCCGTATCCCTATCCATGCACCCTCTTCCCTCACGCCCCTCACTTCCTTTTTCCTTACGTTCTCGCGCCCTGTCCCCTCAACCCCCTCACGCCCACGTCCACTCTCGCCCTCGTCCCTCACGCCCCCGCTCCGGTCCACTCACTTCTCCTCACCGAATACGAGCGCGCGGACTTCCAACGGCGGATTTTATGCGTTTTCCAATGACCATGTACTGTGTGTTTAGCATAAACCCTTTTCTATTTCATTTCTTGTTCATTTTTTTCTTTGTTATACATCGTTTTTTTTCCTCCTCACTCCCTCTCTTTTTCCTCTTCCTTATCTTTTCTCTCTCTCTCTCTCTCTCTCTCCCCTCTCTCTCTCTCCCTCTCTCCCCCCCTCTCCCTCTCTCTCCTCCCCCTCTCTCTCTCTCTCCCCCTCTCTCCCTCCCCTCCTCCCCACTTTCCGCTTGGGCAGCCATGTCTCAAGCACGTCTCGAAACCTGTCCTATTCTTTTTTTTATCTTTTTTTCATCTTCAGTCAGCTTGGTTTTACCTCAACCTCCGTCAAGTTTTTTTTTGTTTGTTTTTCTGTTTGTATATCTTTCAGATGTCTTGTCCTTCGCCTCGTCTTTGTTCGTGCTTCTCCTTCTGCATTTTCCTCCTCTCTCCTCTCTCCTCTCTCCTCTCTCCTCCTCTTCTCTCTCCTCGTACTCCTCCCTTTCTCTTCCCTCCTCCTCCTGTTCCTTGTCTTCTTCCCTCCTCCTCCTCCTCCTGTTCCTTGTCTTCTTCCCTCCTCCTCCTTCTCCTGTTCCTTGTCTTCTTCCCTCCTCCTCCTCCTCCTGTTCCTTGTCTTCTTCCCTCCTCCTCCTCCTCCTGTTCCTTGTCTTCTTCCCTCCCTCCCTCCTCCCTCCCCTCCTCCTCCTCCCGTTCTTGTCTCCTTCCCCCTCCTCCTCCTGTCTCGTTCCTTGTTTTCTTCCCCCTCCTCCTCCTCCCCTCCTCCTCCTGTTCCTTGTCTTCTTCCCTCCTCCTCCTCCTCCTCCTCCTCCTCCTCCTCCTCCTCCTCTCCTCCTCCTGTTCCGTGTCTTCTTCCTCCTCCTCCTCCTCCTCCTCCTCCTGTTCCGTGTCTTCTTCCTCCTCCTCCTCCTCCTCCTCCTCCTGTTCCGTGTCTTCTTCCCTCCTCCTCCTCCTCCTCCTCCTGTTCCGTGTCTTCTTCCCTCCCTCCTCCTCCTCCTCCTCCTCCTCCTTCCTCCCTCCCTCCTCCTCCTCCTCCTCCTCCTGTTCCTTGTCTTCCTCCCTCCTCCTCCTCCTCCTCCTCCTCCTCCTTCCTTCTCCCCCTCCCTCCTCCTCCTCCTCCTCCTCCTGTTCCGTGTCTTCTTCTCCCCTCCTCCTCCTCCTCCTCCTCCTCCTCCTCCTCCTCCTCTTTCTCTTCTTCCTCCTCCTCCTCCTCCTCCTTCCTCCTCCCACCCGTGTCTTCTTCCCTCCTTCTCCCTCCTCCTCCCCCTCCTCCTGTTCCGTGTCTTCTTCCTCCTCCCCTCCTCTCTCCTCCTCCTGTTCCGTGTCTTCTTCCCCCTCTCCTCCTCTTCCTCCTCCTCCTGTTCCGTGTCTTCTTCCCTCCTCCTCCTCCTCCTCCTCCTCCTCTTCCTCTTTCCTCCTCCTCCTCCTCCTCCTCCTCCTCCTCTTCCTCCTCCTCTCCTCCTCCTCCTCCTCCTCCTCCTGTTCCGTGTCTTCTTCCCTCCTCCTCCTCCTCCTCCTCCTCCTCCTGTTCCGTGTCTTCTTCCCTCCTCCCCTTCTCCCTCCTCCTGTTCCGTACTTTCTTCCCTCCTCCTCCTCCTCCTCCTCCTCCTCCTGTTCCGTGTCTTCTTCCCTCCTCCTCCTCCTCCTCCTCCTCCTCCTGTTCCGTGTCTTCTTCCCTCCTCCTCCTCCTCCTCCTCCTCCTCCTCTTCCGTGTCTTCTTCCCTCCTCCTCCTCCTCCTCCTCCTCCTCCTCCTCCTCCTGTTCCGTGTCTTTCCCTCCTCCTCCTCCTCCTCCTCCTCCTCCTGTTCCGTGTCTTCTTCCCTCCTCCTCCTCCTCCTCCTCCTCCTGTTCCTTGTCTTCTTCCCTCCTCCTCCTCCTCCTCCTCCTCCTCCTCCTCCTCCTGTTCCTTGTCTTCCCTCCTCCTACACTCTTTTTCTTCCTCTTCATCTCGAGAAGTGCGACGCGCGGCGTATTTTATTGCCTTCTCTCCCTCCCCCTTTTTTCCTTGCTTATTTTATCGTTCACGCTCCGTTTCCCTAGTTTCTTGCTCGTGCATTATCTTCTCTCTTTTATTCCCCTAATTCGCTACTGTGTGTCCTCTTCTATCTTCTTTCTGTTTTTTTTTTTCCTTTTAAAATCCCTTGCTTTCCTGTTTCTTCCCACCGTCTCATCTCTCATCATCCTCATTCTTCTTCTCCTTCTCCTCCTCCTCCTCCTCCTCCTCCTTTTCTTCTTCCTCCTCCTCCTCCTTCTCTTTTCTTCCTTCCTCCTCCTCCCTCCTTCTTTTCTTCTTCCTCCTCCTCCCTCCTTCTTCTTCTTCCTCATCTCCTCCTGTTTCCTTCTCTTCCCCTCATCTCCTCCTCCCCTCCCTCCCTCCCTCCCCTCATCCCCCTCCCCCTCCCTCATCCCCTCCACCTCCTTCCTCCCTCCCTCCCCCCTCCTTCACCCCCCTCCCCTCCTTCACCCCCCCTCCTTATCCCCTCTCCCTCCCTCCCTCTTTCTTCCTGCTTTATGAGCTGTTTATTCATCTTTACATCACCCTCGCATGCCATCCTATCACCGTGTCGGCATCTATCTGTCTATGTACTTTGTCATTGTGATTTTCTTTATTTTTTTTGTCATTACTTTTATTTTAGTTTGCATCTTTCGGCCTTTTTTCCTCTGTCGGATTCTTTTTTTTAATGTGTATTTGTCTATTTTTTCCCCTGTTTTTTTCCTTGTGATTTTGCTTTTGGGTTACTGCCCTTGTCACATGGTGGCGAACGCACATCCCTCCTCCATACTCCCCTTTCTCTCTTCTCCTTCCCTCCCTCCTCCCTCCACCTCTCTGCTCTTTTGCCTACCTCCCCTGTTCTCCGTCTATCCCTTCCTCTGTATCTCGCTATCGCCTTCTCATTTCCCCATTTTTAACTCTTTTTAGCGTCTCCCCCTTCTCCCACCTTCTCGACCTCCATTCCTCCCACACCTTCTCCCTTTCCCCTTCTCCCTCCTCTCCCTCCCCTTCTCCCTCCCCCTCCCCTTCTCCCTCCTCCCCCCCTGTTCCCTATTTATCCTCAAATCTATTTCCAGTTCCTCGTCTTGGCATCCCTGATTGCTGTTTTTTCTAGCTCAGGGGCCGCCTCGCAAGTGTGTGTGTGTGTGTGTGTGGAGTAGATTGTTTTTGTTATCATTTCATTCATCTCTCTCATTCACACGTTCTCTGCGCGTTCTCCCTCCCTTCAGGGTGTGGTTGCTCTAGGTATTTAAGTGATATTTCTCTCTCTCTCTCTCTCTCTCTCTCTCTCTCTCTCTCTCTCTCTCTCTGTCTGTCTTATTCCTTTTCCTTATTTCGCTTTTATTTCGTTAGTGGATTTAGTAGATTTGTATATTTTGTATTTCTATTTATTTATTTTGTCAGTTTTAGTTGAATGATTTTTATGCGTATTTTACTAATTCCACTGATTGTATTATATCCGGTTTTCTTGACTTTTCTCTCTCCTCTTTAGTGTCATTTTTATTTCATTTAAGTCTCCTTCTGACAGCTGTTCTTTGTCTCCTTCGCCAAAGTTTATTGCACGTTTTTGCACTTCATTCTACGTGTTTCATCGCTCTTCGTTTTGGTCCTTTTTTCTTTCCGAGCAATCTTCATTCATTATCTCCTCTGGCACACCCTTCGCGACCCTTGGCGTTCTTGCTTGTTCGTATTTTATCATCTCTTCTTGCCTGTTCTTACTTGTCTTTCTTTCTCTTTTTCTCTCACTCTTACTCTTATTCTCCCTCTCCTTCTCTCTTCCTCTATTCCTCTTCCTTCCTCTTCCTTCCTCTTCCTCCCTCTCTCCCTCTCTCCCTCTCTCCCTCTCCCTTCTACACACTCAAGATCCGGTCCTTCAGACAGTTTCCGAAGTCCTGAAGGAGGCAGACACATTTTTTTTTTTTTTTTTTCTCTTTCTATTTTCACGTCTTGATCTTCGTTTGTGTTCCATGCTCTCTCTCGTTCATTTGCTATTATCTCGATTCTATTGTCTTTATTCCTATTTCTTTATTGATATAAAATGTGCCATCCGTTTTTTTTTCCCCGCCTGTCCTACTTCAAATCGTCTTCCCTCCCCAAGTCGAGGGCGCGTCAGGTGTGCGTGGCAGTTTCTTGTCATCGCCGGCGTCCGATGCGGCTGCTGAGAGGCACCCTGATCCTTCCTTCCTCCTCTCCTCAATTTTCCTCCTCCTCCTCATCTTCCGTCCCTCTCTTTGCATCTTCCCCTTCTCACTTCCTACCTTACCTCCCTGTTCTCCTCTCACTTTCCCCTCCTTCTCTTCTCCTCCTCCTGTTCCCCCAGACTCTTCTTAACTGACCGGAAGTCATCGCAGTGATCTGAGTGTAAGGGTGAGGAAAGGGAAGGGAAGGGAGGTAAATAAAGATGGAGGAGGGAGGGAAGGAGAAAGACGGGAAAGGGAAGGGGTAAGGAGAGGATAAAGGAGGGAAGCGGGAAGGGGAAGGGAAAACAGAGGGTAGGGATGGACACAGGAAGGGAAGGAGGAAGGAGAGGATAAAGGAGGGAAGCGGGAAGGGAAGGGAAAACAGAGGGTAGGGATGGACACAGGAAGGGAAGGAGGAAGGAAAGGATAAAGGAGGGAAGCGGGAAGGGGAAGGGGAAGGGGAAGGGGAAGGGGAAGGGGTAATAGAGGGTGGAGGAGGGGAAGGGGGAAGGGAAGGGAAGGGGTATGGGGGCGGGGATGGGACCGTAATGTTATATGTGAAATAGTTTTGTTGATTGAAGTGATTGGATGAGTAGCGGAAGCCAAAGTTTGTGGTATCGCAAGTATAAGGAGGAGGAGGAGGAGGAGGAGGAGGGAGGAGGGAGAAGGAGGAGAAGGAGGAGAAGAAGGAGAAGAAGGAGAAGGAGGAGAAGGAGGAGAAGAAGGAGAAGGAGGAGAAGGAGGAGAAGGAGGAGAAGGAGGAGAAGGAGGAGAAGGAGGAGGAGGAGGAGAAGGAGGAGAAGGAGGAGAAGGAGGAGGAGGAGGAGGAGGAGGAGGGGAGAGGAGGAATAGCATGGAGGGAGAAAAAGAGAGGGAGAATGCGAAGTAAATGAAAGACAAAAGGAGAGGAAGCATAAGAAACAGAGAGACGACAGAGAGTGAAGGAAGGTGAGGGAGGGTGAAAAGAGAGAAGAGGCAGGGAGTAAGAATAACAGGGAAATGAGTCGTTGCGCCGGGGAATAGGGAGGAAGGGGTGGTGGCGTTGGTAGGGTGGTAGTGATGGGGTGGTGATGGTATTTATTCTTTTGATACCACAAGTGTCATTGCCCCCTCACCCCTTCCCCCTCTCCTCTCCCTCTACCCTCTCTCCCCCTTCTCCCCTCTACCCTCTCCCCCTTCTCCCTCCCCTTCTCCTCCCCTACCCTCTCTCCCCTTCTACCCTCTCTCCCCTCTCCCCCTTCTCCCTCTCCCCCTTCTCCCTCTCCCCTTCTCCCCTTCTACCCTCTCCCGCTCGCCTCCAGAATGAGGGGTAGTAGGCGGTTGCGGCTGAGGGAGCGGAAACTGTGAGGCGAAAGATGGGCGTAGTGACTCGTCTGGGTGACAATGACGTCCTTACTCAAGGTATACCAAACGGAGGAAGAAGTGAAGCAGAAGAGGAAGTGAGAGAGAGAGAGAGAGAGAGAGAGAGAGAGAGAGAGAGAGAGAGAGAGAGAGAGAGAGAGAGAGAAGAAAAACAGGTAATCAGACCGCCCACATTTTCGCTTTCCACTGTCGCGAGGCCCCCCTCCCTCCCCTCCTTCACGCTTGCTTCCAACTGCCTCCCATCTTTCTCTCTCCACCGAACATCCTCCCCTCCCTCCCCCGCCCGCCCGCCCGCCCGCGTCACTCCCCGAGAATGCCATTTCTGCCGTTCATCTCCGTGGGCGCACGTGGGCGGCTGTCAAAGTACCTATACCGCCGCCGCCGCAGCCGCCGCAGCCTGTCCTAGTTCAGCGTTCGTTTTTTGTGACTTTTCCTCTCGCCTCGTGTTTATGGCTTTGTGCGTGATTCCGTTTCGTGTTGCGGTTGTCATTATTCCATCAAGCTCTTTCGGCAGCTGCGTGGAGTGTACTCGGTGGCTCTCTCATCTCTCTTTCTTTTTCTCTCACGTTTTTTTCTATTCCCTCACTTTATCTCTCTCTCTCTCTCTCTCTCTCTCTCTCTCTCACTTTTTCTCACTTTCTTCCTCTTTTTCATTCCCTCTCTCCCGCTCTCCTTCATTCCCTCTCCCTTCCTCAAACTCTCCCGCCCTTCCTCCCTCCGCGCTCTCACCTCTCTCTCCATGCATTTTCTTTCTTCCTTCCTTCCTCGTCTCATGACACACCGCCGCCAAGAATTCAAGTCGAATCATGCGCCGCGAGCGTAGAATGCAATCGAGGAAATCTCTCTTAACGCAGGCGAATCCCGCGAAAATGCGTTACTCGTCTACTTGAGATTAATCCGTAACATCTCCGAATCATCTAACCGGAAGGAGAGAGACGAAAGGAAAAAAAAAAGATATATCCTTAATGCAGTTCCTCGCCTCGGATGTCCCAACGCACCGGTGCCGTCGCTTTCAAAGAATAGGACGTCACGCTGTCCTGCAACCTACGCCAGACCTGGGTTGGGGGACCAGGGAATATAGCAGGCTCTCAGACTTGCCTTGTAGTTCGCTTTCTCTTGTGGGAAAGAGGAAGGTCAGACTCGCCCTGGAACCAGGCTAGGGGGCCCGCTAAATTCCTCTCGGATGCCGGGAAAGCTAGCGCAGGTTTGTATCCAAGCTGAGCCAAGCCGTATCCCCTTCTTGGGTTAGTGAGGAAAGCTGGGTTTGTAGCCAAGCCGGGGCAAGCCGAATTATTCTTCTGCTGCTGCTGCTCCTGCTCCTCCCCGGCGACTCTTCCGCGCCCATCCCGCCACTACAGGTCGTGTGGGACTCGCACGTGAAGGGAAATGGAAGAATGTTGGAAATGCGTCTTATGATTTCTGACCTTCTGTGTTGTTTTGGAGAAAATAAAATACAAGTGTCTTATGGCGATATCCTGGTTTCGCCCCCCCCCCCCCCCCATCTCTCTCTCTCTCACTCCCTCTCTCTCCCCTCCCCCCTCCCTCGCTCTCCTCCTTCCCTCCTCTACCGTCTCCCCTCTCCCTCTCCCCAGATTCTATTTATAGCTAAAAAGAATCCACTTCTGTAAACTAAAGACAAAAAAAGAAGAAGAAAAATCCGGCCCCACCTCTTCCTGCCTCTGTAATCCCTAATCGCCGCGCATCCTTATATCGAGAGGATTAAGCCACCAGAATCCTCGGTCACATGACGAGGCAAAAGAGGGAGATTGGTGCGGATGACTTTGGTTTGGTTAGTTGGTTGTCTGGTTGGGTTTTTGGTTTGGTTAGTTGGTGGTTTGGTTGGGTTGTTGGGTTTGGTTTTTGGTTTGGTTTAGTTAGTTGGTTGTTTGGTTGGGTTGTTGGGTTTGGTTTAGTTAGTTGGTTGTTTGGTTGGGTTGTTGGGTTTGGTTTTTGGTTTGGTTAGTTGGTGGTTTGGTTGCTTTGGTTTGGTTAGTTGGTGGTTTGGTTGCTTTGGTTTGGTTAGTTGGTGGTTTGGTTGCTTTGGTTTGGTTTGCTAGGTTAGTTGCCTGGTTGGCTACCTGGCTGGCTGGCTGGTTGGTTGGTTGATTTGAAAGTCGCGCGGTGTTCCTTGCGACAAGTGCAGTAAATTATCATGAATGAAAACGAATAAATTTGTGAAAGGTAATCAACGTTTCGGTGATAGTCTGTCGTTAATTACATCTCTTGCTACGGCTTTGCCTCTTTGTTCATATACATATTTATTTGTATCCAACTCTTAAAGTCGTGTTTGACGTAAGTACGAGGAGGAGGATGTTTCCCTTTGAGAAAGAAGGGTGTGGGGGAAGAGGAGTGTGTTGTTGCCTTATGTCCTGGTTGTAGGAAAGGTGTAGTATGAGATGTGATGGAGAAGACAGAATACGGCGGAGAAAGGAGAGGTGGGGTGCGGAAAGATTTGT
>BOPN01000494.1:477500-480000 GCA_017312705.2 Penaeus japonicus
TTGGAGGGGGTTGGGGGGGGGTGGGGGTAAGGAATCAAGAAATGAATATCATGTATTATGATAAGATATAGTTATAAAATAACACTTGCAGAAGGATGGATGTAATAGTGAAAACAATAACGATGATTATTACAAGAGTTATGACAACTAGGCACCATGATTCCGATAATGCAAACTAATAATGATAATAATAATAATGATGATGACGCTGTATCAGTAATAAGCTTAATGGTAGTAATGGTGTTAAAATAGTGGTAATACTAATTACTCCCGCGCCTGGAGGAGAACACTCGAAAATTCATTTATTACGTCCCGGACACGTGCGAACAGGGGGGCCAACTCTCTTAAAAACAGGGAGAGAAAAAGTTGGCGATTTTGTCTCCCGGGAAACCAGACCGAAATTGAAAGGAGGGAGGGAGGGAGAGAGAGAGAGAGAGAGAGAGAGAGAGAGAGAGAGAGAGAGAGAGAGAGAGAGAGAGAGAGAGAGAGAGAGAGAGAGAGAGAGAGAGAGAGAGAGAGAGAGAGAGAGCTAGAGAGAGAGAGAGAGAGAGAGAGAGAGAGGGAGAGGGAGGGAGAGAGGAAGAGGGAGAGAGAGATTGGAGAGCTCTTGAGTGAAATTGGTGACTTGGGGAAGAGAAAGTTGGAACAAGAGGAAGAAAGAGAGAAGGAATGTTGAATAGTTGTTGATTATGAAGTTAACACGTAACAAGGAGTGAGAGATGGACATGACATATGGATACGTACACACAGACTGCCAGACTGACGGTCACAGACAGACAGGGTGGGGTGGAGTGGGGAGGCGGGGGGAGGGGGAAAGAGGGAAAAAAAGGAAGTGAAACAAAGATAATGAAAATATACTTTCCATTCGTACAATACAACACGTTTTGAATTAATTTATTTCCCACACGGAGGAGGAGGAAGTGAGGGTGTGTGGGATGGGGTGGGGTGGGGGGGTAGGAAAGCCGGTATATAAAATATGCGTAAATGTCTTTGTTTACCTCGACTCTGCCAGGTTTATTCAGGTAAGCAGTCAGTTCATACATAGTTTTAGGGGGTCGGGAGGGGGAGGGGATGGGGCGGTGCTTGATTGAGGATCATTATTTGTATTTCTGGAATTGTTTTTCTTCTCAGTCTTGTTCTTGTTCTTGTTTTGTAGAGATGGGAGGAGCAAGGAATTCGTGAAAGCGAGGGAGGGGAATGGGGAGAGGTGGTAGAGAGAAGAAAGGGGAGGAGGAGGGAGGGGGGGGAGAGGGGAGAGGGGATGAGGGGAGGGGGAGAGGGAAAGTGAAGGCCTTTGTAGGGGGAGAAGTGGAGGACAAAGGGTTGGGGAAGGGGGGAGAGTTGGCCGGAAGGGTTAGGGGAAGGTGTCTGGTACGGAAGACTAATGGGGGTGGGGGGAGGTTGAGAGATAGGAGGGAGGAGAGGGGGTAATGAGGTGCTTGCTTGCTTGCTTGCTCGCTCTATCGCGTTAATAACGGAGGCGGCGGGCAAGGGAGAGTTGTGGCCGGATTAATCGCTCTAGTAATGACTTTATTTTCTTCCTGAGCTTCGTGTTTGTTTGCGTTTCTCTTACTTTCTCTTTCTCAGTGTTACTCTCCTTTCTATCTATCTCTCTTCTCTCTTTCTACCTATCTCTCTTCTCTCTTTCTATCTATCTCTCTTCTCTTCTGTCTTTTTTCTATCTATCTCTCTCTCTCTCTCTCTCTCTCTCTCTCTCTCTCTCTCTCTCTCTCTCTCTCTCTCTCTCTCTCTCTCTCTCTCTCTCTCTCTCTCTCTCCTCTTTCTTTTTCTATCTCTCTCTCCCTCTTTCTCTTTATTTTTCTATCTCTCTCTCCCTCTTTCTCCCTCTTTCTCTTTCTTTCTGTTTTCCCTCCTCATCCCTCCTCCTCATCCTTCCTCTTGCTCTCTTTATCCTTATCCTTATCCTTATCCTTATCCTTCCTCTTCATCCTCTTCCTTCTTCTCCCCCTTCTTCTCCTCCTCCTCCTCCTCCTCTTCCTATTCCTATTCTCCCCTTCCTTCTCCCTCCTCCTCTTGCCCTCCACCACACCTCACTAAGGCGTGTCTAAAGGCATCCGTGGACTGTGTAAAAGCCGCTGATGGCCCCGTAAGCGACTCGTAGGCTAGAGGGGGGGGGGGGGGGGGGGGGGGAGGCAAGATGATAGTGAATGATGTGAAGGTGGTGGTGATAAAGCGGAGGGGGGAGGGAAGGGGAAATGAAGGATAATGGAGGGAGGGGGGAGGGAGGAAGGAAGGAAGGAGGAAGGAAGGAAGGAAGAAGGGAGGGAGGGAGGGTGGAAGGGTGGAAGGGAGGGAGGAAGGGAGGGAGGGAGGGAGGAAAGAAGGGAGGGAGGGAGGAAGGAAGGAAGGAAGGAAGGTTGGAAGGGAGGAAGGAAAGGAAGGAAGGGAGAAGGGGAAGAGAAGAGAAGAGAAGGAGGGAAAATGCGAAGAAAGAGCATAGACATGATATATTCAAGTAGAAGAAAGAAATAGCAAGAAA
>BOPN01000495.1:0-2500 GCA_017312705.2 Penaeus japonicus
GAGAGAGAGGGAGAGGGAGAGAGAGGGAGAGAGAGAGAGAGAGAGAGAGAGAGAGAGAGAGAGAGAGAGAGATTGAGAGAACAGCTTCAAGAAAAAACAAAGCGAACAACAAAACATAGAGAGAAGGAAAAAAATCAAAACCACAATCATTACAACAAACAAACAAACAAACAAAACGGCAACCACACACACACACAGAGACACAAACACACACACACACACCCGCACACACACAAATTCCACCTTTAATCCCAGTCAAATAAAGACTTTAAGATTATGCCCATTAAAACTCCCACTCCACTCTCGCAAAAATACCAAGAAAATACATTGTATTCAGAGAATCCAAACAAGACAAGGAAACCACTTCTAAAACATGCGCAACACTAGTCGTATGTGAACAATACCTGAAAACATGCACAACACCTGTCGTATGTGAACAATACCTGAAAAGATGAACAACACCAGTCGTATGTGAACAATACCTGAAAACATGCACAACACCAGTCGTATGTGAACAATACCTGAGAACATGAACAACACCAGTCGTATGTGAACAATTCCTGAGAACATGAACAACACCAGTCGTATCTGAACAATACCTGAAAACATGAACAACACCAGTCGTATGTGAACAATACCTGAAATAATGAACAACACCAGTCGTATGTGAACAATTCCTGAGAACATGAACAACACCAGTCGTATCTGAACAATACCTGAAAACATGAACAACACCAGTCGTATGTGAACAATACCTGAAATAATGAACAACACCAGTCGTATGTGAACAATTCCTGAGAACATGAACAACACCAGTCGTATCTGAACAATACCTGAAAACATGCACAATACCAGTCGAATGTGAACAATACCTGAAAACATGCACAACACCAGTCGTATGTGAACAATACCTGAGAACATGTACAACACCAGTCGTATCTGAACAATACCTGAGAACATGAACAACACCAGTCGTATCTGAACAATACCTGAAAACATGCACAATACCAGTCGAATGTGAACAATACCTGAAATAATGAACAACACCAGTCGTATGTGAACAATACCTGAGAACATGCACAATACCAGTCGTATCTGAACAATACCTGAATACATGCACAGCACCAGTCGTATGTGAACAATACCTGAACTCTCTGACCACTGAACTAAATCTTCACACACCGAGATGGGAGATGAAAGGAGATGAAGGATACTATTTCCATCCTAAGATGCTGTTGATGGATGCAACTGTGCTTTCGGATGGATTGCAGTGTTAGGTGAGTGTTCATTGCAACTGATGTATGTTTTGTTTTGTTTTTTGTTGTTGTGCTCCGTAATAAAAAGGTCTTGATTAATTCATGCATGAGTTAGGCGAATTAGTTTCACTGGATTTCATTCCTTATTCATGATATAACGTTTGGAAAGCTATAGTCTGAAGTAAATAGCATGTAAGTAAGATAAAAAGGGAGAGAGAAAAAAATAAATAAATGAAAGTATGAGTTAGACATAATGTTTTTTTTTCTGTTCAAGTGAAGGTGTAGTGCTTACATTTGTTAACTTCCAGGAAACAAGGGTGTGTGTGTGTGTGTGTGTGTGTGTGTGTGTGTGTGTGTGTGTGTGTGTGTGTGTGTGTGTGTGTGTGTGTGTGTGTGTGTGTGTGTGTGTGTGTGTGCGTTTGTGATACCGTTTGTGTGTGTATATATGGGTGTATGCTGTGGTGCGCATGCATTGATATATATATATATATATATATATATATATATATATATATATATATATATATATATATATATATATATATATATATATATATATATTATATATATATACACACACACACATACATACATATATACATACATACATACACAAATGATTATAATACGTTGATTATATGTATATATATATATATATATATATATATATATATATATATATATATATATATATATATATATACATATATATACATATATATATATATAAACAAAAAACAATTAAACAGACGCAAACATCACAAAACAAAAATATACAACAATAAGGCGTGCGTATTTTGCAATTCACCGATCGAGTCGATGCTAGAAATGATACGTAAATCTCTCATTAAAATGCTCTGGAATGTTGCAACCTTCATTGCAAAAAGTAATCACTTTGCATCATCGTTAAGTATCAAATCAAGGCAAGAATAACCATTGCAACAGGTGGAATACAGTATGTGGATTCGAAGTTGCAAACTCAAAATCTTGCAACGATTCATAAGATGAGCAAGGAGATTGATTAGATATAAGTTATTTATAGCTAATATCATTGAAGATTATCATCAATTGCTATGATTAATTTGGATATCATATTCAATGCTTGGCTTGATGAATATCCATTTATCTGTTATTCCTTCATCATCATTATCAATATTATCATAACTGTTATTATCATGATTCTTTTTATTATCCTTATAATTTTCATTATCATCATTTTCAATACTGTAATTACTATTATCAAG
>BOPN01000495.1:12500-15000 GCA_017312705.2 Penaeus japonicus
CTCTCTCTCTCTCTCTCTCTCTCTCTCTCTCTCTCTCTCCCCCCCCCCCCCCCCCCCCCCCCCTCCCCCCCCCCCCCCTCCCTCTCCCTCCCCTCTCTCTCCCTCTCCCTCTCCCTCTCCCTCTCCCTCTCTCTCTTTCTCTTTTTACTTTTTCCTATTCCCATGTTGAACACGGTGTTAATCTTAGCCATCAGCTGCTGATATTGAAGCTTGGGCATTGCAATTAAGCTTTTAATAACCTATCGTTGTCTCTCTTTGACGTAACAGCGCTGCATGTGCAAAGGGTCGTTGACCGTATTGCAGAATGAAGATGGAACGGCAAGTATTATTAGAGGACAAACACAGTGTTGCATGAGTAAGGGCGAACGGGCATGAGTGACTGAGTGACAGTGTCATGCGTCCAGGGGTTGAATGAATGTTGCATGTGGGGAGAGTGCATGTTTTTAAAATAGGGAAGAAATAAGAAGAGAAAGTTTGATATTTGTTATAACCGATAGGCCTATGTCCAAGGCGACTGCAACATCTTGCAATAGGAAAGGAAGAAACAGTAGGGGGAGGAGGAGATGGAGAAGATGTTGAAAAAAGAAGAAGGAGGAGGAGGAGGAAATGATGAGGAAGAAAAAAGAGGAAAAAGAAAAATAGGAAGGAATAGAAGAAGTAGAAAGTGAGGAAGAAGAGGAAGGAAAAGAAAGGGAAAAGAAGAAGAAGAAGAAGAAAGAAAGAAGAAAGTGAAGACGAAAAAATAGGAAACGTAGGACTGTAAGGAGAGGAAGAAGAAGAATAGAAGAGGAAGGAATAAAAAAAGGAGAAATATTGAAGAAGAGGAAGGAGAGGAGGAATAGAAGAATTAGAAGAAGAAAATGAAAAGAGGAGGAAGAAGAAGAAGAAGGGGGAGAAGAAAAAGGAAAAGAATAAAAAAGAAAACGATGATGAAGAACAAGAAGTAGAAGATGATGATGATAATAATGAAAAAGAGAATGAAAAGAAGAAGAAGAAGAAAATAAAAGAAGGAAGAAGTATAAGACAAAGAAGAAATCGAAGACAAAGAAGAAGAAAGAACAATAAAAAGAAAAAAAAAAGTAGTTACCCAATGTCGTAGAGAGAACATGTTCTTGTGACCTGTTTTGGAATCTCCTTGTCCTGGTGACCTGTTGCTGAGACCAGTTTCGGTGACCTCGAGAGCCTTTCGTAATAGTTTATTATGTTGTTGATTACCCGGATGTAAAATTGATAGATAAAAAAAGAGAAAAAAAGGAAAAAAAACTGATCTAAAATGCTGCATCCTTCTCTGCGAGTTTTTTTATTATCATTATTTTTTTTTTTTTTTTTTTTTTTGTTACGTTCTAAAAAAATATAAATAAGTAAATAACAAACAAATGAGTATGATCTGTTAAACAAAAGGGATACATAAACTAATCTTTATATCGCCCCCCCCCCCAAGAAAAAACAAAACAAAAATAATATCTAACGACTAAAAACAAGTGTCAAAAAAAGAAAGAACGAACAAATCCATAACCCAAAAACACCTCCAAAGACCCCCCCTTCCTCCTCCATATCCACAAACCTCACCCACACAAATAAGCCACCACAACACCACAACTATTACACGATAAGCAAGCAACAGCAATCCACACATCCACATATCCACATCCCAGAGGCCACACCACGCCTCCTCGTGCCAGACTACCCTCGAACTAGTCACCGTCTCAAGGAAGCACCACTTTGTCTTGACACCTGCTTATCAGCTGTTTGAAAAGCCTTAATATGAGTGTGGGGACCGACTCTGCCTGCCTGGCTTCTCGGGGCTTGGGTGGCTCCGTGGCCTTTTGGGTTCTCACGCTGGTTCTTTCTCTCTCTCTTTTTCAATTTCTCTTTCTCTTTCTTTCTCGCTTTTTCTCTTTTTCTCTGTCTCTTTCTCTCTTTCTCTCTTTCTTTCTGTCTCTTTCTCGCTTTTTCTCTTTCTCTTTCTTTCTGTTTTTCTGTCTTTTGTCTCTCTTTTTCTTTCTCTCTTTCTGTCTTTCTTTTTTTTCTCTCTCTCTGTCTCTGTCTTTGTCTTTGACTTTGACTTTATCTCTGTCTCTGTCTCTATTTCCGTCTCTATCTCTGTCTCTTTCTCTGACTTTCTCTTTCTCGCTCTCTATCTATCTATCTATCTATCTGTCAATCTATCGAGCTACCCCTCCCTCTCTATATCATACGGATACCAAATAAAGACTGACGCCACAGTTAAATAAACAAAACAAACAAAAGATAATAATCTCAACGTGTTGATATTTCAACAAATTTCATTAGAAATACCTATATCTGTAATGATGATAGAAGTTGCACTAATACTGACATTGATGACAATAATCATAATGAAATTAAAATAAGATGAAAATAAGGATGAAGATCACAATTATGATGAAAAAAACTATAACAACAATATCAACAACAATAACAAAAAATGGCAACAGCAAAAAAGGATGATGATAATATTCAGCAAAAAAAAAAAAAAAAA
>BOPN01000495.1:20000-25000 GCA_017312705.2 Penaeus japonicus
TGTACCTCATTATCTACGGCACAAGATGTTTTTCCTGCATGTTTTTTACCTAAGGACGAGTAAACATGGGGCCCAATCCGTTTCCCAGATTCGTGATATTAAGAAGAATTAAGCAAAAGAAAAAAAAGGCTAAAAAAAAGTAAAAAAAAAAAAAAAAAAATGGCGATGATTATTTGTTCTTCTTTCCTTCTTTTTTTTTCTTCTCTTCTGCTTCTCTGATTTTTTCGTTATTTTTCTTTCTCGTAATTGATTTCGGGCAGAGGGAAGATCACGAAAGAATAAGTGGAGAAAGAAATGGAAAAAAAGAAAATAAAATAAGAAGAAAGAGTGTGGAAGATAATTAAAAGCCCCCCCCCTCCCCCCCTCAAAGAAAAAAGAAAAAAGAAAAAGAGAGAAAAATACACACACTGAGACGGTTTCCTGTGAAAGGCTGTAAAGGCAAGAGGTATATACATATATTTTTTTCTCTCTCTTATTTCTTATTGTCATTTGCATTTCCCAAGACAAAAGCGGTGATCAGACTCTTCTTTTTTTTCTTCTTCTTCCAAGACAAAGAAAAAGGCCAAAGACGTCTTAAAACAGATCGTCATCATCCTACTTACCTCACCTTACCTCTCTTCTTCTATTTTTTTTCTCTCTCTCTATCTCTCTCTCTCTCTCTCTTTTTCTTTCTCTCTCTCTCTCTTTCTCTTTCTCTCACTCTCTCTCTCCTTTTCTCGCTCTCGCTTTCTCTCTTTCTTTCTCTCTTTCTCTCTCTCTCTCTCTCTCTCTCTCCCTCTCTTCCTCCCTCTCTCTTTCTCTCTTCCTCTCTCTCTTTCTCTTCCTCCCTCCTTCTTTCCCTCCCTCCGCTACACTCTCCCTCTTCCCTTTCCCCTCGAAGATCCAGGTAACCAGCCTCCACCTCCTCCTCCTCCTTCTTCTTCTTCTTCTTCTACTTCTTCTCCTCCTCCTTCTCCTCCTCTTCTTCCTCCTCCTCCTCCTTCTCCTCCTCCTGCTCCTCCTGCTCCTCCTGCTCCTCCTCCTCCTCCCCTACCCCCCTGACCCTCGTTTCTTCCCCACCCACGATAATAATGACCATTCAGCCTGACTTACGAGAGATCTTAACGTTCACGTCGGCTCCACCTCTTCCACCTCCACCACAATGGGAGCACATCTTCCACCTCTTCCACCTCCTCCTCCACCCTCTTCTATCCTCCTTCTACTTCTTCCAACATCTCCACTTCCTCTTTTATTTCTTCCACCTCTTTCGTCGTCATCGTCTCTACGTCTCTTCTTCCTCATTCTCCACCTTTTTTTTTTCTTCTTCTTCCCTATTTTGCCTCCTCCACCTCTACTACTTCGTCTACCTCTTCCACCTCCTCCACCAACATCTTTGCCACCGCCTTCATCTCTTCTACCCCCCCCTCCTCCCCCTCTCCCTCCCATTACCATCTCTTCCACAATACGAATATAACTCTTTCTACCTCCTCCACATTTTCTTCCACCTACGACTTATCCACTCTCTCCCCTTTCAAAATTTCAATATATCTTCCACTTTCTTCCTCATCCTCATTTTCTTCCACCTCTTCCACTTCCTCTTCTATTACTATGGAGGCACCGCCCGTATTTTTTTTCTACCTCATCCATTTCTTCCAACTTTAGCATCTTTTCCAAACCCACAAATATGAAAAAAAAAAAAAATCCACGCCCCCCCCCCAATCAAAATAATAATATAATATACTCTTCCACATTCCACATAACTAATTCCTCTTTAGTATGTAGTGTCTTCTTCCACCCCCCCCTCCTCCGCTGCAACAAATATAAAATTTTATCTTCTTGTGCGTCGGCTGAACTTGCTATTGTTGTTATGATTGCAATATTTACCGCTAGCATCTTAAGAACAATGCTCTTCCTTTATATCAGACATCTAAAAAGTCTTCAAAGTATTGCTTGTTCTTACATTCCACCGAAATGGACTCGAACCTTAATGATCACGATCACTCTGTGCAACATTATCAACCGTAGAAAGTGCATGTATGATTATTGTCATCCAGAATTGCACCAGACACTTCAAAGTACTTTTTGAGAACTTTTTATTACTACTGTAGTCCAAGAAAAAGCCAAACACACTTTCGCATGCATACGTACATTCACATACATACAAAGACAAGTACCACATTTTTATAATTCTCATTCACGTTCACAAAAAACAAACACACACTTACCCAACACACGCACACACGCAAGACACAATGACATTCAAACAATACATACACCCTCTTCCCTAACACACAAATACTCCTACACCCACAGCATTACACACACACACACACACATACATACAAAGTGACAGCCAGGTACAAGAACCCTCAATCACACACAAACACAAACATTCACACAAACACACACACACACCCACCCACCCACCCACATACACACACACACATCCACACACACCCACATACACACACACACACACACACACACACCTACACGTCCACCCACACCCACACCCACACATACCATTCTCCATCTCTTCCTCTTCCTCCTCCTCCTCTTCCACCTCCTCCTCCTCCTCCTCTTCAACCCCATCCTAACACTGCATCCACCCCTCACACCATCCCACCCGCATCCTACCCGCATCCTACCGGTACGCTTGGCTCTTCTGCATCCCTGCTTAGCCAATACTGTTTCTCCTCCGCCTTTTGCCTCTGTCGAGTCTTTTTGGAGTGGCTTTACGAGCGGGTGGCTTCCGCTGGTGACAATGACTCTTGCGGATTTGAAATAGAATTGTCACGCTGGTCCGGCGTATATGTAAAATTTATGGCGTGCTATTTGCAACAGGGGGCTTTTGCATTGGTTTGTGGCATCTCGATATGACCGTGTTGCAGGAGGGTTATTACGGGCGTGAGTGATTCGCTCGGACTGGGCGAGGGAGGAAGGGAGGAAGGGAGAGGGAGAAGGAAAAGCGAGATGGAGTGTTTGGTTTGATAAACAGATAGATATTTGTGTTGTTTAGATGGGGAGGAAGGGAGGGAGGGAGGGAGGGAGGGAGGGAGGGAGGGAGAGAGAGAGGGAGAGAGAGAGAGAGAGAAAGAGAGAGAGAGAGAGAGAGAGAGAGAGAGACAGAGACACAGAGAAAGAGAGAGAGAGAGAGACAGAGACAAAGAGAAAGAAAGAGAGAGAGAGACAGAGAGAGAGAAAGAGAGCGAGAGAGACCATGAAATCAAAACCCGACGCAACCAGCTCCCCTCCCATCCCTCCGCGCAACCAAACAAAACAAAACAAACAAACAGCTTTATTTACGAGATACCAACTTCCATTTTTTCTCAGCATTTTTGTTGTTCTTTTTATTAACACAACAGATCCCAAGGAGATAATTTAACGGTGCTTTAAAACGGTGATCGGAAAGCAGTCAAGAACGAAGCTTTGAACTTCAAGCATTGAGAGAAGTTGACAGAAGTTGATGGTTCATTTTTATTTTGTTTGTATTTTGTTTGCGGGCTTGTTTGTTTGTTTGCTTGTTTTGTGTGTATGCGAATGTCTATGTGTGAGTGCGTGTGTTTGTGTGTGTGTATGTTTGTGTATATGTGTGTGTTTCTGTGTGTATTTGTTTATTTGTTTATTTGTGTGTGTGTGTATTTACGCGGAACTGCAGTAATTCTACACACCGAGTAACAACATCGATAAGATTGGAATGAACGGATACCTATATACTCTGCCCAATGATAGTACTAAAAACAACATGAGCAACAATGAAATCAACACGAATAATCATTGCAACAGGGACTGATATTAATACTGATGATGTAATAACGACGATAATAACAATTACTCACCATAATCCCAATAATAATCAAAGCAACAATACTATTAATAACACGAGTAAGACTAATTATACAAACAAGTCCTTAAAGAGGTAATTATCGTAACTCGTTTTCTATATCCTTTCCCGCTATAGAAAACGCGAACATTACGTCAACAATACCAGGCTTACTATCATTATCTTTTTTTTTTTTTTTTTGATCCATTATTATCATTACTATCATTAGCTTCCCCAATTAGTTCCTGCCATCACAATTAATATTTCAACGACGATACTTTTGTCATTAGCATATTCCTTAATTGCATCCAATATCAGCGCATCGACAAAATATTTTGATATTTTCGTTACCTCATTAACAGAGAGTCAATTACTCCGGACCCATTTTCGCGATGTGATATATGAAAACACAATTTTATAGGTCACTTATCAAAACACGAGGGGGGTAGTGGGGGTGTTAAGGAATGGGGGCAAGCGAGGGGGGGTTAAAGATTGGGGGGGGGGGTAAGGGAAGGGTGGGGGCAAGGGAGGGGGGTTAATGATTGGGGGGTTAGGAGGGGGGTGGGGTTAAGGATTGTGGGGCAAGGAAGGGGTGGGGACAAGGGAGGGGGTTAATAATTGGGGGATAAGGGAAGGGGTGGGGGTAAGGGAGGGAGGGGGTTAAGGATTGGGGGGTATGGGAAGGGGTGGGGTTATAGATTGGGGGCAAGGAAGGGGTAGGGTTAAGGATTGGGGGGTAAGGAGGGGGAAATGGAGGGAGATTAGGATGAGAGGGGATAGGAGGAGGGGGAAGAGGGGTGGAAGTAGGCGAGGGGGGAGGGGTGTAGAGGAGGGATAGAGGATAGGGACGGGGAGGGAGGGAGAAGGAAAGAGGTGGGGAGTGGGGAGTGGGGAAAGATAGTAGGAGGAGTAGGGGAAGGGGAAGGGGGGAGAGTCGGAGGGAAGGAAAAGAACAAACGAGGGGAGAGGAAGCGGAAGGAGGGAGAAGGGAGAGGAGAAAGGAGGTTAGATGGAAGGTGGGGAGGGAGGAGGATGAGGTGTACGGGGAGAAGTGGGGGTGTTGAGAGAGGAGAGGTGGGGAAGTAAAGAGAGGAGAGGTGGGGAGGAGAAGTGCGGAGAGGTAGGGAGGGAAAGAGAGGAGAGGAGAGGATAGGGAGCGAAGTAGAAGAAGGGAGAGGGAGAAGAGGAAGAAGCTGGA
>BOPN01000495.1:52500-57500 GCA_017312705.2 Penaeus japonicus
ATAGCCAACGACTGGCTATAAACATGATTTACGCCTCGGAAGGTGACTATGCTTACGATACATAAGTGTGGGCGCAGGTGGGCGTGAACGTCAGCCCGAGGGCGTGCTTGTGGCGCCCGCACACGTCGCCTGGCGGGCGTGCATGCGCTCCTCACTTACATCCCCGGCGGGGAACATCAGTGCAGCCGAGACTCTCTCACTCAGGGACTAAATTGCATGGAGAAAATTGCAAGACTTGCGCTAAGAGGGGGTCGGGGAGAGCCCCACCCACCCAAACCCTTTCTATACCCCCTCCACCCCCCACCCCTACCCCTTCCTTCCCCTCTCTCCACCTTAGGCCATGCTGGATCCCGCCCCCCTCCCTCCCTCCTCCTCACTTCATCCTGCCCCACCCCTCTCTCTCTCTCTCCCTACCCCTACCCTCTTTCCTTGGGCTTACCTCCCCATCCTCCCCTACCTCATGCCCTCTTCCGGGCGATATACCCACCACCCTTCCGCCCTCCCTTCCCCCTCCCCTCCCTCCTCCTCCTCCCCACTACCCTAACCTCCCCGTTAATGTACTCCACCCCCCTCCCCCTCCCCCTCCCCCTCCCTCTCCCTCTCTCCCCCTCCCCTCCCCCTCCCCCTCCCCCTCCCCCTCCCTCTCTCCACCTACCTCCCCGTGCATTTAAACAGTAGAACAGTAGCGATTTGTGAACACTCAGTTAACTCTAGGTGATGAACAATTAGTCTTATTTGCAAGAACATATATTCGGAGATGAACTGGAGTGAACACGGCCGTCAATGGGCACTTACAGAACAGCTGTTCTTGCTGAACAATGGCCTTTGTAATTTGGTTTAATAAGCCAAAAGAACATAAATTATCTCGAAAACTAACAAGAAAGATGAAATTTAAGCTTATCTTCTTCTCTAAGAAATGAAATTATTAAATAAAGATTCGGTAATAAGCTTAATGACATGGACAATAATAGGAAAAAGACAAAAAAAAACATCCGTTTTTAATGCAATAACTTTTCTTTATTATTATAATTATCTTCTTTTTTTCAAAAATGTTATTATCTTCATGACTTGGCTTAAGAATGTCATAATTATTGTTACCTGTATATTATACAATTACTATCATTAATTTAATTGTAATCATAATTAGCATTCCCATTAGTATTATTACTATTATCATTACTACTCTTGTTTTTTCACAATCACAAAGTTTATCATTATAATTGATACTCGTTACTATATTTATTACTATTATCATTATCATTATTATCATTATCATTATTACTGTTGTTATCGATGTCATTATTGTTACCATATAATAATTATCATTATTGTTATCATTATTATGATTATTATCGTTATCAGAACTACCATTATCATCAGTATTACTATCATCATTATCATTATCATCCTTATAATCATCAATATCATTATCATCAATGTCATTATTTTTTATCATATGTTTTGTGTTATTATTTTTGTTGGTATTATTATCGTCATCCTTATTATTATCATCATCACCATCATCACCATCACCATCATTATCATCATTGTACCCTAATGACATACATCTTGTTACCCTGAGTCAAGAAAAAGGTAAACGAACGTACCCCATTTCATGTTAACTTCGTGTACCTAAGAGTCAAGATTTGCATGACGTCATGCAATTGATGGTGGTGGTAAACGACATGTGATATGATGACTAAATTGGCTTAATTTTGATAGGTTGGTTGATGAATGAACGAATGTATGAAATGAATTGATAAATAAAACACTTAAATGAATTAATAAATAAGCGCATATAGTTATATGTATATATGTATATATGTATATATATATATATATACATATATATATACACACACACACACACACACACACACACACACACACACACATACACACACACTATAATGATATGCACATGATGATAATGATGATAAGAAAGATAATAGTCATATTAATGATAATTATGATGATAATACCGAAATTGATGATAACAATAAAATGATAATGAGATTAACATCATAAATATAATGGTAATGATAAGAACAACAGAGATGATGATAATATCAATTTTAATAACAATGATAATGATAATGAAAATTATCACAATGATAACAATTATAACAATAATAAATAACAATAGTAATAATGATAATAATGATAAATAGAACAACAACAATAATAATGATGATACCAGTCATAGCCGTAATGATAATAATGATAATGATAATAAACAGTAATAATGATAATGATCATAGGATAATGGTAATAAAAATAAAGATAATAATCATTACTACCTGTTATCACTCTCATCTTCATTATCCCTATAATCATCATAGTAATAATAATAACAACATATCAACATCAACAATAAAGATAAGAACAATTCCTTTGATAATGATGATAACAATAACAATGGAAATAATTACGATGATAAGAAGGAGAAAACAATCCTTGCCGGATGACACATGGCCAGCTCAATACGCAGCCACATAGCCACATAGCCTCATGAGGTGATTACACCAAGACGCGGCGCCGCTTCTCAAGGCCAACCTTCCCCCCCCCACTCCCCGACCCTTCCTCTACTTATTCCGTCCCCCCTCCTTCTTCTCCCCTATCTCTTCCATCCCCCCTCTTTCTCCCCAATCTCTTCCATCCCCCCTCTTTCTCCCCTACTTCTTCAATCCCCCTCCCCCTCCCCTACCTCTTCCATCCCCTTTCCCCTTCCCTATCTCTTCCATCCACCCCCTCCCCTTCCATCCCCTCCCCCTCCCCTTCCTCGTCCCTCCCCCCCCCTCCACTACCTCTTCCATCCCCTCCCCCATCCCCTTCCCTCACAGCCATGCGCCGACCACCAGCCGTGGATTGCGGTCGCATCGCTTATTTGTTTCCCCCTCCCCTTCTCCTCCCCCCCACCCTCTGGTTCTAATCAACCCCTCCCCTCTCCCTCTCCCTCCCCCTCCCCCTCCCACTCTAATCACCCTCTCTCCTCCTTCCCTCCCCCACCCCCTCGTTCTAACCAACCCCTCTCCTTCTCCTCCCCTTCCCCTCCCCTCCTTCCCTCACCCCTCTCCCCTAATAGTTTCTCCCCTCTCTCCCATTCACCCGTCCTGCAGAGAGAGAGAGAGAGAGAGAGAGAGAGAGAGAGAGAGAGAGAGAGAGAGAGAGAGAGAAAAAGAGAGAGAAAGAGAGATCTTTGCAAAGAGACATAGCCCAGCGTGCAGTTCTCCTTCTGTAGGCTATTAGCACCAGCTAGCTATTACTACGTCAGGGAGGCTTTGGGTCCCTGCTGTTGACTAAATAGCCTTTGGGGAAGTGTTGAGGGGGGTTGGTTAGAGGGAGGGGGGCTGGGGGGCGTGTCAGGTGGATTATTGTTATTATCCTCATGTTGATAATGATGATGATAATTGTTGTTTTTTTGTTATCTTTAGGATTTTTTATGATTATTAGTTTAATTATGATTTTCATTATTTTTATGATTATTATAATTTTTTTTCTATCAAATCAATATAATTATTATTATCATAATCATTATTATCATTACTGTTATCATTATCAGTCATTTCATTATTAGGATCATCATCATTTTAATCATCCTCATAATTATCACTATTATCATTATCATTATCACTACAATCATCACCATTACAATCATCATCACTGTAATCATCACTCTCATTACCATATTAGGGCAAGGCAGAGCTAAGGTGTGGGTTGAGATGAAGGCATACAATAATGATATTAATAATAATAATGATAATAATTCTGGACACTGAGAAATGGAGAGAAATTCCTTCTTACAATGTTTTCAGTTTGGATCTTAGACTCTTCACATTAGGTCATTCACACATAAGGTCATGCGAGGTTATTCATGCATCTATATTTGCGGAATCATTGTTGATTGCAAGGAGGTCACTAACACTGGCAGTGGGAGGGACCACTTGTTTGCACTGTGTGACTGTCACGTCATTGGATCTCTTTCTCTCTCTAATATATTTACACACACACACACACATACACACACATACACACACACACACACACACACACACACACACACACACACACACACACACACACACACACACACACACACATATATATATATATATATATATATATATATATATATATATATATATATATATATATATATATATATCCGTGTGTATGTGTGTGTATGTGTGTGTGTATATACAAATACATATGTACATGCACACACACACACACACATACATATAAGCAGCGCATACCCTAAACATCAAAAGACGCTGAATAATGTGGATAATCAACCCTGTCAGATAATTAAGAATATAAAATCACATCACACCTAATCCTTTATACAAAACAAAACAAAAAAACAAAACAAAACAAAAAACAGTTTGGATCTTGCGAGTAACTACACAATTTGCGAGAGAAATTTCCTCAGCGTTGAGTAAATTGCTCTGTAATGACCTCTTGCAAATTACTCATAGTCATCTCTGGCTAATATTCGCTATCTGACAGGTGTCTAGTTTCAGAGTGACAGCTATACACTCTTGGACAGGATATTGACTGCGCAATGAACTCGTAAATAAATCTTTTTTTTTCTCTCTCCCTTCTTTTGACAGACATTATCTCATAAAAGCTTGGTTAGGTTGAGAGAGAGAGAGAGAGAGAGAGAGAGAGAGAGAGAGAGAGAGAGAGAGAGAGAGAGAGAGAGAGAGAGAGAGAGAGAGAGAGAGAGTGTGTGTGTGTGAGAGAGAGAGAGAGAGAGAGAGAGAGAGAGAGAGAGAGAGAGAGAGAGAGAGAGAGAGAGAGAGAGAGAGAGAGAGAGAGAGAGAGAGAGAGAAGAGGGGGAGAGAGAGAGAGAGAGAGAGAGAGAGAGAGAGAGAGAGAGAGAGAGAGTGTGTGTGTGTGTGAGAGAGAGAGAGAGAGAGAGAGAGAGAGAGAGAGAGAAAATAGCCAATATATCTCCATATTTTTACCTTGTTATTAAGTAATCAAGTTTATGACAG
>BOPN01000495.1:62500-67500 GCA_017312705.2 Penaeus japonicus
AAACAAAAACAAAAAACAAATGAGGTAAGAAAGGGGAGTGCTTTGGTGGTGGTGACTGTGGTGATCCGACGTAGAATATGTGGTGAGGAATGGAGCTTCTAGGATTAGGGTGGTGGTGATGATGGTGATGGTGATGATGGGGATGGGGATGGTGATGAGGATGAGGGTGATGGTGGTGATGAGGATGAGGGTGATGGTGGTGATGGGGATGGTGATGTTGACGATGGTGATGAAGATGATGGTGATGATGGTGTTTATGAGGATGAGGGTGATGGTGATGATGATGATGATGAGGATGGTGATGATAACTATACTGATGAGGATGATGATGATTATGTATATGATGGTAATGAATAGGATAATAACAATAATAATGATGATAATATTTTAAAGAAACATTACTAATGATAATAACGACAGTGGTAATTAAAATGATGACAGAAATAACACTACATACTAGAAATATGAAATGAAAGGGAAAACTATAGTCATGAAATAGACAACAATACTGAAATAACTTTATCATACTGATATCAATACAAAAGGAAGAAAGAAAGAATGAATAAAGAGAAGCAATAAATGTGAAAGAACAGAAGAACAGTGATAACATTTGTTAACACTAGCAAAGTTAATGAGAACAGCCACCGGCATCCGGAAAACACACACACGCAAGCACGCACATGTACACACACACAGACACCAATATATATATATATGTATACACATACACACACACACACACACACACTCCTACACAAATGTATGCATAAAACACACACATACACACACACACACACAATCCTCTCAAATATATGCATAAAACACACACACACACACACACACACACAGAAACACACACACACACACTCACACACACACACACACACACACACACACACACACACACACACACACACACACACACACACACACACACACACACACACACAACACACACACACACACACACACAAATACACACACACACACACACACACACACACACACACACACACACACACACACACACATACACACGCACACAAATACACACACACGCACACACACACACACGGGAATGCATAAATACGCACACATAAATACACGCTCCACGCTCTCTCTCTTTCTTCTACCCGCTTGTTTGGCAGAATGAGCTTGTAAGAGTGAGGAAGAGGGCGTGAGGGCCGTGCAGGAGCGTGTAGTGGTGGGGGGTGGGTGGGTGGGGGTGGGGTTGTATCCCATCCTCTTTCCCCCCCTTCCCCCTCCCCTCTCCTCATCCCTCCCCCCGTTTCTCCTCCTTCACTAGCCTTCTCAATCATCTCCCCTTCCTCCTCCTCCCTCCTCCTCCCTCCTCCTCCTCCTCCTCCTCCTCCTCCTCCTCCTCCTCCTCCTCCTCCTCCTCCTCCTCCTCCTCCTCCTCCTCCTCCTCCTTCTCTTCCCCCCCTCCACTACCTTTTCACTTATACCTATCCTCTGCTCCCCTTCCCCTCTTTTCTTCTCCCCCCCACCCTCCCCCACCTCTTCACTTATTTCTTTCCTCCTCCTTATTCCTTCTTTTGCCCCTTCCCCTCTCTATCCTTCACCCTTTTCCTCCTTCTTACTCCCTCCTCCCTTCACTATTCCCCCCTCTTCTCAACCCCTCTACCACACACACACACACACACACACACACACACACACACACACACACACACACACACACACACACACACACACACACACACAAACACACACACACACACACACACACACACACACACACACTTACACACACAGACACACACACACACACACACACACGCACACAAAACCCCGTTATTTCGAACCCCGATAATTAGATTCACCCTCATTGTGCTGTGAAATTCCGTCTCTGTTTGTTGCAAGGGTACGGCGCGTGTTATTATTGTTGCTCCAAAACATATCTCGATCACGCCTGACCTCTCCTGACCTCCAATGACCTCGTAGTGCTAAACTCTACCTGCTATATAAGAGATGATACCGGCGCCCTCAGCTTAGTCTGGAGAGTCATGGGAGAGTTTGGGCGTGTGTGTATGTATACCAAAGTGGCTCGCCAATGTGTCATGTTGTAAAAGTTCAGTCATGCCGTGAGCTAAAAAAAAAGGAGTTAAAAAAAAAGAGTGAGAGAAAAGCTAGCATAAATTACCTTGGCAATACTGATTTTCCTATTGTTTGCTGCTTCCCGTGTTAAGAAATTGTACAATTTCCTTTTTGGTATAAGTGTCGGGAAAGATTTTTTTTTATTTTTCCCTTTCTTTTTTTTTATAATTTTCTTTTTACATTTCTTTCTGTAGATAATCTATTTCTATCCTTGACTTTAACAGAAATCCGCTTCTATATCATTGTGTGTGCATACTTGCATACTTGACTGTCAGCAACACGAGGCATAACCTTCTGTGGTTTGTGGTTTTATCTTGTATTCACTCGTATGGTAATGCAATGTACCTTTGCGATGATATTTGTAAAAAAAGAAAGAAAAAAAAAAGAAAGAATGAAATAATGAAAGAAAGAAAACCAATCTATAATCATCCCATCCTCACATGTCGATCTGATATAAAAAAAAAATAAATAAAAAAATAAAAAAAATTATGAAACTACCTCCTGATTTCACTATTACTCAAATCTAATCAATTCGATATTTCAAACCGATCCCAAACGATTACAAACAAACACACAAACACACACACACACACACGCAAACAAAAGGAAGGATGAACGCTCACCAAGAAGCTTTCTCAAAGACGATATTGAAAAGCTTTTCCACTGAATGTCTTTGACCGATCTGAACCTTACGCTCTCCGACAGACTTTCACTTGTTTCCAAGGATGTGATCACGTGAATGCCACCGAAAACCATAGTCAGTATTTTCTTTTTATCTTTTGGTTTTTACTATTTTGTGCCTGTGTGTGTTTGTCTGTGGATGTGGGTGTTTGTTTGTGGGTGTGGGTGTGTGTTTGTTTGTGCGTGTTTGTAGGTGCGTTTCGAGGGAGAGAGAAAGGGACTTTGACTTTGACTTTGACGAGTTTATTGAGAGGGATGGATGGAGGGAATTGAGATGAGTGAGATAGATGCTGAGGGATAGGTAAATAGATAGGTAAATAGATAGGTAAATAGAGAAAGAGAGAGAGAGAGAGAGAGAGAGAGAGAGAGAGAGAGAGAGAGAGAGAGAGAGAGAGAGAGAGAGGAAGGAAGGGAAGGAATAAAGACAGAGAGAGAGAGAGCCAGAGATGTATATAGAATAACTTGCAGGTAGATAGATAGAATTGGATAGATGGAGGGGGGGGGAGAGGGAGGAGAGGCGAGGTGAAAGATCGGAAGAAATGGATAGATAGTGAGAAGGGGATAAAGATCGAGAGAAAAGAAGATAGATCTGAATAGAGATAAACCCGGGGAGAGAGGGGGGGGGGAGGGGGGGGGGGAGGGAGAGGGAAAGAGAGAGAGGGGCGTAAGGAACAGGAGAGAGACTCTGAGAGGGAGAGAAAAAAGGTAATTAAGGAGAGCTCAAAAAAAAAGAAAAAAAAAAGAAAAAGAAAGTAAGATTGAAACCTACATCTAGAACGAGAAAGAAACCCCTTTATCTTCCCTTGCCTTCCAAGACACCATGCATCTTCTTCCAGCTTATACTGTACGTCAACCAAGACCCCTCCTCCCTCCCTCGCTCTCCCCCCCCCCCCTCGCTCTCTCTCTCTCTCTCTCTCCTCTCTCTCTCTCTCTCTCTCTCTCTCTCTCTCTCTCTCTCTCTCTCTCTCTCTCCCTCTCTCTCTCTCTCATTCTCTCTCTCTCTCTCTCTCTCTCTCTCTCTCTCTCTCTCCCTCCCTCCCTCCCTCCCTCCCTCCTCCTCCCCTCCCTCCCCCACCCCTCAGGGTTACCCTTTCCCCCTCCCCTCCCCCCTCCCCTTCCCCTTCACCTAAAACCTTCTCTGCCAACTGACACCCCTCCCTTCCCCCTCCCTACCACACCTTATCCTTTCCCACCTTCTCCCCCCTCCTTCCCTTTACAACTAATCCACCCCTACCGTCCCCTCCTTTTCCCCCTTCCTCCTCTTTCCCGTACTCTTTACACCTCTTTCCTCCTCTTCTCCTTCCCACCTTTCCTTCCTTCTCCCACACTTTTTCTCCTTCTCATCCTTCCCTCACACCTAACCCTATCCCCTCCCCCCTCCCTCTCATCCTTCCCTCCCACCCAACCCTCTTCTTCGTCTTCCTCCTCCTCATCCCACTTTCCCCCACTCTCTCCCTCCTCTCCTCCTCCTTCCCTCACACCCTAACCCCTATCCCTTCCTCTCTTATCCTTGCTTCCCCCTTCCCCTCCCTCCCTCTCCTCCTCCTTCCCTCACACCCAACCCTTTCCCTCCTCCTCCTCCTCCTCCTCCTCCTCCCCCCACCCCCCCCTTGCGCCTTAGCACGGTCATCAGCTCATATTACTAACAGGTTCTTCCGGGGATTTAGTTATCAGTCTTTAATGACCTTTGACCTCTGCGGTGAGTCATGGACCAGGAGTATATACTTTTTTTCTCGTTCTCTCTCTCTCTCTTTATTCTTTTTTTTTTCTTTTTCTTTTCATTTAACTGAAAATTATCATCTATCAATCTCAGTCATTCTCTTTCATCTTGTATATCTCTCTCTCTCTCTCCGTCATCATCAATTTCTTTCAACTCTCGTAATCCTTCTACGGTAAACAGATAGATCACAGACAACAGGCTATAGGCAGAGAACATATAGAGTCATCAACAGACAATTCATGGACTTTCAGACAAGGTAATGATTAGACACACACAGACAACAGACGAACATACAGACCACAGACAGACAGAGGCAACCGATACACAGATAACATGCAGACACAGACAACAGACAGACATACAAATAACAGACAAACACACAGAAAACATACAAACAACAAACAAACACACAAAAACATACAGACATCACATAGACAACAGACAGATACGCAGACAACGACAGACACACAGACAACAGAAA
>BOPN01000495.1:80000-82500 GCA_017312705.2 Penaeus japonicus
TCAACGAGCACGTCAAAAGGGAATGAAATATTTAATCTGCATTATCTTCAAGCTGTGAACTTATAATCGCATTGGATTGTGTCATTGCTATAATTGCAGCGAGACTGAATCATTACCTTTGAGGCGAAGAAACAATTACAAAGCACTCGTTTCGTTTTCATTTCTTTCTTTCTTGTTTTTCTTCATTTCGCTCTTCCGTTATCTGATTTTATTTGTTTGTTTGTTTCCTTGTCGCTCTTTCAATTTTCTTTCATTTTTTTTATCATATTTCTTCTTTCTTTTCTCTTATCTTTATGTATTAACTTTTTTTTTCATTTTCTTATATTGCCTTTTTACTTATTTCATCTATTCTTTTTCTTGTTTATCTCGTTATCATTGTCTCTCTCGTTTCTTTCTTCCGGCATCATCAATGTTTCTTGTACTATTGTTATCATGTTATCATTTCCCTCAACATATTTGCATTATTTTTACCCCTGTCTGATTTTCCAAAATTACGGATCATTATTTCCATTCGTGACCAATTTAACCTAATTATCTCTGTTATCACGTTTACCATTGTTTTCGTCTTCTTCTCCTTCTTCTTTTTTTTCTTTTTCTTTTCTTTTTTTTTCGTTTAATGATCTTTAATTTTATTGAATAATCTGTAATTTTCAACTATCATATAGTGCACAGGTATTACTGTCGGTACGTGGATATTAGCATTGTTGGGATCATAATTAGCGTCATAACGCAAACGTACATTCATGGAGTCTAACGAAAAGTTCCTCATATACATACACACACACACACACACACACACACGCACGCACACACACAAACAGACACACACACACTAACACACACGCACACACACACACACACACACACACACATACACATACACAAACACACACACACAAATACACACGCACGCACACACACACACACACATTAAAACACAGACTACAAACCCTTCCCTATCCAACTCCCAACCCCATTCCATCCCATCCTTCTCTAATCCCACTCCATTCCACTTCACTCTACTCCAACCCAACCCTACCATATACCACTCCACGCCACATCATCCCTCTCCAATCCCACTCCACCCTATTCCACACCAATCCACTCTATTAAACCCCACCTCATCCCACCCCAACCCCAATCCACCTTACTCCACCCCACTCCACTCCCCCCACCCCACCCTACCCCACCCTATTCCACCCCAATCCACCCCACCCCACTCCACTCCACTCCAACCCTACCCCCATTTCTCTCTAATCCCACCCCAACGCACCCCAACGCTACCCCACCCCTACGCCACCCCATCCCACTTCACCCCACCCAACCCCACCCCACCCAACACCACCCCAACCCACCCTAACCACCCCACCCCAATCCAACACCACCCCCAACCCCACCCCACCCCAACACCACTCCAACCCCACCCCACCCCAACACCACTCCACCCCACTCCACTCCCCCCACCCCACACTACCCCACCCAACCCTCTACCCCACCACACCCCCACTTCAACCCTACCCCACCCCAACACCACCCCACCCCACTCCACCTACAAACCCAAAGTCCCAATTCCCCCATTTGTACCTCTTCAACGTCAAGTAGCGCAGACAAACCAACGAACGCGGACGAGAGCGATAACTAACACGTTTTCTCCGCCATTTCGAAATTATCGCATATTATCGCCATTAGCGCAATGGGGTTAAACGTCTGATAAATGAGGAATGGCAAGCGTGTGGCTGTGTCTTCTTTCTCCTCATGAGCTTCGAGTTTTGACCTCATAATTCCTCACGTGCTCTCACGTACTTGTTATCTAGGTCTCCTGTCTTTTCTCTCTCTCTCTCTCTTAATCTCTCTCTGTATCTTAATCTCTCGCTTTATTTAGCTGTTTCTCTTTCTCTCTCTTAAACGCTCTCTCTCTCTCTGGCAAATTCTCTCTCTCTCTCTTTCTGTTAATCTCTCTCTCTTTCTCTTTCTCTCTCTCTCTCTCTCTCTCTCTCTCTCTCTCTCTCTCTCTCTCTCTCTCTTCTCTCTCTCTCTCTCTCTCTCTCTCTCTCTCTCTCTCTCTCTCTCTCTCTCTCTCTCTCTCTCTCTCTCTCCCTCTCCCTCTCTCCCTCCCTCCCTCCCCGCCACCATCTCATCTCGTGGATAATCTGTGGGTGCTGCTTCCGGTTTTTGGTCCAGTGTTTTCGTTCAGCATCAGTAAGCACCTTATCCATCTCCTCTGAAAGCTAAACCCACACAGCCTGATCTATCTAATTCCCTGTTATCATCCTGATCTCAACTTATATATCAATTTATAATCATACAGCACCACCAACCCCGACTTATAATCAGCAACAATATGGATGCAGGAGTGTTCGTAGCCTCAACCATATCCAACACACACACACACACACACACACACACACACACACACACACACACACACACACACACACACACACACACACACACACACACACTCACACACGCACGTCGATAATGAACAACAAACAATCAA
>BOPN01000495.1:110000-117500 GCA_017312705.2 Penaeus japonicus
GGGAATAGATGAGGAAGGGGAGGGGGAAGGGGGAGGAAGAGGTGAGAGAGGGGTAGGGGAAGGGGGAGGAATAGATGAGGAGGGGGAGGGAGAAGGGAAGGGGGGAAAGAGATGGGGAGGGAGAGGGAAGGGGAAGGGGGAGGAAGAGGTGAGAGAGGGGTAGGGGAAGGGGGAAGAGATGGGGAGGGGGAAGGGGAGGTCAGATGTTAAGGATCCCTTCCAGAGGGAAGTTTAACCAACACCATCAAGGTAATTGAGCAATTTACGCTGGGTATGAATACTAGCGCAATGATAGTTGATGTGGTGAACGCACAGTAATTTCAGATAAGGGGGTAGGGTGGGCGGGGGGAGGGGGGAGGGAGGAAGAATTCTTTTGTCGTTTCAAGAGAGTTTGTACAAAAAAAAAAAAAAAAAAAAAAAAAAAAAAAAAAAAAATGTTGGTATGACGTGCAATCAGTAATCGTTCTTTCTTTTGTCTCGAAAAAGGAAAGGAAAAAAATATACAAAACAATAAATGAAAATTGAGAAAAAAAAGAGGGGGTGAGGGGGTGGAGAAGTGAAAGGGGTGATTAGAAAGGACAAATAGATAAGATACTAAATAGTAAAAAGTTAAAAGAAAAAGATACAGCAATATTCTGAAGCCACGTGATCCCGATAATCAACGCTAAGATAATATCAAAACCTCCTTTTTTATCAGTGACCAGCACAGACTGCAATCTCTTGCTCATCATCCCGCTTGCAATGGAATGAGCAACGCAGGTAAACATCTGCATTCCGGGAATCACTTTGCCTATCTGTCAATCATCAGAAAAAAAAAAAAAAAATAGTTCTCGATTCTCTAGTTCGATCTTTTCCCTTATTCTTGCTCTCTCTCTCTCTCTTCTCTCCTCTCTCTTCTCTCTCTCTCTTCTCTCTCTCTCTCTTTTACTTGACATTGGTTAAAACTAAAAATCTAATATTGAAAAAAAGAGAGAGAGGGGGGGAGGGAGGGGGAGAGGGAGAGGGAGAGATAGAGATAGAGATAGAGATAGAGATAGAGAGAGAGAGAGAGAGAGAGAGAGAGAGAGAGAGAGAGAGAGAGAGAGAGAGAGAGAAAGGAGAGAGACAGAGAGAGAGAGAGCGAGAGAAAGAGAGAAAGAGACAGAGAAAGAAAAAGAGACAGAGAGAGAGTGCAAAAGAGAGAAACAAACTGACCAGACAGACAAGAAAATACGCAACCCCCCCAAAACAAAAAAGAACAAATAAAATGCCTGAATGTATTTGTCTCCGCATACGCCCTTGTCTGTCCTTGCTCCACTAAGTTCTTCGACAAACATTCAAACGTCGATAGAGCCTTCATGAGTTCCTCTGATCCAAAGATATTTCAGATTTCATTACCTTCAACTACTAACTGAAGCAGACTTGTATTACACACCTACCGTGCACGTTCACATAACAGGTTTCAAAGCTCTTTTTTATTATTGTGTGTGTGTGTGTGTGTGTGTGGGTGTGTGTGTGTGTGTGTGTGGGGGGGGGGGGGGGGTTCGAGTCCTACTCCTACTCCTCCTACTTCTTCTTCTACTCCTTCTTCTTCTTTTTCTTAATCTTCTCCATCTTATTATCCTTATTATTATCATTCTCATTTTCACTGAAATTATCATTGTTATCACCATCATCATTATTATCATTATTACTATCATTAATTCCCTGTTCCTCCTTCTTCGTTGTCTTCTTAAACTTCTTCATAGCTTTCAACATCACCTTCTTCTTCTCCTTCTTCTCCTCTTCCTTTTCTTCTTCTTCTTCTCTTCCTCCTCTCCCTTTTTTCCTATCCTACTTCTATGAAAGTAATTAGTTCAAAATCTCTCTCTCTCTCTCTCTCTCTCTCTCTCTCTCTCTCTCTCTCTCTCTCTCTCTCTCTCTTTGGGGGGTTGGGAGAGATTTTTTAACTGTGTCAAGAATGTCGTCCATCTATTTTTTTTCTTTACTCAACGTCGTCATCTTTTTACAAACTTTCACTTACATTTTGAACACGAAAAAAAATCACATCTATGCAATCAACTCTTAATTGCAAAAACTACATCCTTGCAACCTTGATAATCTGTCATCACTAAGGGAGACAGTTGAAAGGTGGACCCATAAGTGCATAACATTTGAACTTCTAAGTGATATGTAATAAAGTTTCCATCCCCCCCTCTCCTTTCCCTCCCTTCTGAATAGTCCCTCCTCCTTCCCCTTCACCTCCTACTACATAGCACTTCGCCCCCCTCCCCACCCCACCCCACCCCACTGTCTCCCTCTCCCCTTTCCCCTCCCTTTTTAAGCTTTCTCACAGTACTCTTAAGTAAGCCCCCTTCTCCCCTTCCCCTCTACCTCTCCCCCTTCTCAAAAGTCCCTTTCTAGACTCCTCCCTCTCCCCCACAGCCTACCTCACCGTACCCTCCCCCTTCCCCCATTCCCCCACTACTCAAACTCCCCACCACGCCTCTGCCCCTTTCTCCCCATACCTACTCCTCCCCTTCCCTCCATACCTACTCCCCTCCCCCTTTCTGCCCCTTCCCTCCTTCCCCCTCCTCTCTTCTTCTCTATACCTACTCCTACTTCCCCCTCCCCCATTCCCATTCTCCCCTTCTCCCAATACTCCTCCCACCTCTTCCCCATCCCCATCCCCTCATCCCTCCTCCTCTATCCCATCCCTTCCCCCTCCCACATCCCTCCCTCTCTCCCAACAGCCTCCTCCTGCTTCTCCCCATCCCTCCCCCCCCTTCTCCCCATCCCATTCCCATCCCTTCCCTGCCCCCTTAGTCCAGCGGGTCTATTTCTCCCCTGCATAGTGGTCACTTACGACGCCGAAACGCTTGGCTAGTGTCCGGAACTCGCCTGCTCAAGTACCCGAGAGAGGAGCGATGGCGACTAGCTTGCATCGAGGCTCTTTAAACAATGATGCAAGAAACCATACACTTTTGAAGACTTTTTATAACTTTCTTGCTTCTTTTCTCTCTTTTTCTGCTGTATCTTGATTTCGATCTGTTTTTTTTTTTTTTCCTTTCTTCTACTTTCTCTCTCTCTCTCTCTCTCTCTCTCTCTCTCTCTCTCCCTCCTCCCCCCCTCTCTCTCTCTCTCTCTTTCTCTTCTCTCCTCCCTCTCTCTCTCTCTATCTCTCTCTCTCCTCTCTCTCTCTATATATATATATATATATATATATATATATATATATATATATATATATATATCTTTCTTTCTCTCTTTCTCTCCCTCCCTGTCCCAGGGAATAGAATGCACATTGTCAAAATAACCGCAACAAAACACCAAACACCCACTAAAACAGGATTTAGCGAGAGGGGAGAGGGGGTAGGAGGAAGAGGAGGGTGAGAGAAGAAAAAGGAGAGGAGGAGAAGGAGGAGGAGGATGAGGAGGAAAGAAGGAGGGTGACAGAAGAAGACGAGGATAGGAGGAGAAGTAAGAGGAAGGAACAAGGAGGGTGAAAGAGGAAGAGGAAGAGGGAAGGAAGGGGAGAAGAAGAAAGAGAAGGAGGGTAAGGAGGAGGACAAAGAAGAGGTAAAAGAAGAGGGAATAAACCAGGGTCGAAGACAGAAGAAAAACGGAAAGGGAGGCGATGAGAAAAAGAGAAGATACGGAAAAAGAGACGGGTTGGGGGTGGCGGGGGCGGACGAGCAGGCAAGAAGGCGGGAAGAGTGTCAAGAGGGAAGGGAAGGACCGAAGGAGAACTTAAAATAATAATAATAATAAGAAGAAGAGAGAAAAAAATTGAAGCGGGCGAAACAATGGCGGGCTCGGGCGTTTATAGTGGGTTGAACAAACAATACGTGCCTTTAATGTGGAGAGTCGGACACGAACTGGGCCGGTCTTGAGGCGAGGGGGTTGGGGGGTAGGGGTAAGGTGGCAGGGGGTTGGGGAGTTGGGGAGTAAGGGGGCAGGGGGGTTGGGGAGTTGGGGAGTAAGGGGGCAGGGGGATAGGGGAGTAAGGGGGTTGGGGAATAAGGGGTTAGGGGGCAGGGGAATAAAGGGGTAGGGAGAAAGGGATTAAGGGGGGTAGGGGAGTAAGGGGGTAAGGGAGTAAGAGAGTAAGGAGTCAGGGGGGTAGGGAAGTAAGGAGGAAGGGGGTAGGGGAGTAAGGAGCCAGGAGAGTAAGGGGCAGGGGAGTAAGGGGGCAGGGGGGTAGGGAGTAAGGGGGCAGGGGGTAGGGAGTATGTGGGCAGGGAGGTAGGGAGTAAGAGGGTAGGGGAGAGGTGGGGGAGCAGGAGGGGTTAAGTAAGAAATGGAGGGAGGGTAAAAAAGTATGGAGGGGGAGGGTAGAGGTATGGGCAGGGGGGTGGAGTGAGGGGTGAGGGGGAGGGTAAAGACGTAAGGGGTGTGTGAAGGAGAAGGAGGAGGAGGAGGAGGAGAGAAAGGAAGACAGAGGCCGAGAGGAGAGAATGGGAGAGGGAGAGAGGGAGAGAGAGAGAGAGAGAGAGAGAGAGAGAGAGAGAGAGAGAGAGAGAGAGAGAGAGAGAGAGAGAGAGAGAGAGAGAGAGAGAGAGAGAGAGAGAGAGAGAGAGAGAGAGAGAGAGAGAGAGAGAGAGAGAGAGAGAGAGAGAGAGAGAGAGAGAGAGAGAGAGAGACCCGACCCGACCCGCCCTTCGCTCCTCCGCGTCGGGAAATCACTGTCCGGAGGGAAACAAAGAGCACTTGGAGCACTGTGGGAATTTTTTCTTCTCTCTCTCCCTCTCTTTCTCCCCCCCTCTTCTTCTTCTTCTACTTCCTCCTCCTCTTCCTCATCTTCCTCTTCCTCCTCTTCCCTCTCCTCTTCCTCTTCCTCTTCTTCACTTCTCTTCACTTCTTCCTCTTCTTCCTCTTCCTCTTCCTCTATCCTCTCCTCCTCCTCCTCCTCTTCTTCATCTTCTTCTCCCTTTTCTTCTTGGTCGCAGAGTTCTAAAAAAATGGAATTTCTCGTCGAAAGCGGTAGGGGGCGGTAGGTCATTTGCGTGATTACTCTGGTATTTATTAGAGGTATAGATGGGGGAGGCGGTGAGGGAGAGGGGGAGGGGGAGGGAGAGGGAGAGGGAGAGGGGGAGGGAGAGGGAGAGGTGGAAGGGAAAAGAGGCGAGGTGGGGGGAAGGAAGGGAGGGAGGGAAAGGGGGAAATAGAAGAGGAGGGTGAGGGAGGGAGGGAGGGAGGGAGGGGAAGGTGAAGGTGAAAGGGGAAGAGGAATGGGAAGGGTGAGGGGGAGGAGTGTGAGGAGGAATGGGAAAGCAAGTGTATGGGGGGAAGAAGGTGGAAACAGATTGATATGGAGAAAAGAAAAAGGGGGCGGGAGAGGAAGGGGAAAGGAGGAAGCAGAAAGGAAAGGGGAGAAACAGGTGAGGGGAAAGATGGGGAAGAGGATGGGGGAAAGAAAAGAGGGAATGGGGAAGAAGATGGGTAGCGGGCTGAAGATGAAGGGGGGGACGAAGAAGGAGGAGGGGAGTGATGGAAGGTGAAGGTGATGATGGAAGGGTGGCAGAGTGATGGAAGCCGGAGAGGTGATCGAGGGAGATGATGGAAGGGTGGCAGGGTGATGGAACCTGAAGGAAGGTGACCGAGAATATGGTGGAAGGGTGGCAGAGTGATGGAAGGTAAAGCAAGAAGATCAGAGAAGATTAGGAAGCTTAGAAGGAAGGAAGAAAAGATGGAAAACACAGGAAGAGGAAGAGGAGATTGAGGGCAGAGTGGAAGATAGATGAAGAGATGATAGATGGAAAGAAGGACGAAGGAAGAGATGAAAAAAGGAAGAAAAAAAAGATGAAGAATGAGTACTGGGTGGAAGTAACCAGGTGGAGGTGGATGACTGAGTAAGATAGGTGGAGGTGCCGAGGTGGAAGTGGAAGAGGAATAAAATAGGTGGAAGTGCCGAGGTGGAAGTGGAAAAGGAATAAAGTAGGTGGAAGTGAAAGTGAAAAAACAAACTGAATAATATTAGTAAGGATACTGGAGTGGACATAGAACAACCAATAACATGGGTGGAGGTACCGCAGCAGAGGTGGAAGAACCTATCAAATGGGTGGAGGTACCGAGGTGGAGGACCAGAGGTGGAGCACCAGAGGTGGAGGACCAGAGGTGGAGGTACCGGCGCCGTAGCCCAGCCGAGGTGGAAGGCCACGCCGCGATAGGAAGAGGTTGGCGATCCTTATCAATTTATTATCCACGCATGTGCTAGTTTCCCCGCCTAATCACTGCTATTACGGCGAATAGTTTTGACTAAACGAGACACAATAAATTGCTTGGCTCTTCTACGAGGGCCGGAGAGGCGGCGACGCTTGACTCGGCTGCCGACCAGGGAAATAACCCCGACGGGGGCTCTCTCTCGCTCTCGCTCGCTCTCTCTTGGGCTCTTTCTCTCGATCTCTCTCTCCCTCTCGGGCTCTCTTGGGCTCTTTCTCTCTCGCTCTCGCTCTTTCTCTTTCTCTCTCTCTCTCTCTCTCTCTGTATACATGCATATTTGCATATATACATACATACATACATATACATATACATGTACATAAACACACACACACACACACACACATATACATGTATATACATATATATATAGATGTATGTACATAATATACATACATATATATATGTTACGCTCAATGTTAACAGTAACATTTGCCTAATCTGGACATTGGGGAAAAATGGTTTGGTTAGGTTAGGTAGGTTAGGTTTTGCACAATATAAACATTAGGCAAAATGTTGCCTAATGTACACATTAGGCAAATATTAACATTGATCGTAACACACACACACACACACACACATATATATAAATTATTATGACCACTTCTCCTATTATTACTTTAATTGGCCTTGTACCTACTGAATCATTTTAATTTCTTTAGTCTAAAGACTTAACACCCAATTCAACACTGGGAAGTGTTGTCACAATGTCCGTTATATTGTGACAACTGTGATCCAACCTTATGTTAGATACAAGAGCATTAATTGTTCAACTTTGGATAATGAAACAGTTATATATATAAAATTCAAAATTATATTAAACTAAAGTTGTCTTCTTCATTTATCAAAACATAAGAAATAAACAGAATATAAATCTTCACATAACTGGTACAAAACCAAATAACATATTTTTCACTAGTACCTCCAATCGAATTCACTCGTAATAATTCCAATCCCCGTATAAATGGATTTTCCAAACACTGTGAGACAAACATTAACTATTTTAGTTAACAACCTAAGTAGGCGAATCATAACAACCCACAGCATGGAGATATACAGTAAACCTTTCTGTCCTTATTTCCCAAGTTTAAACAATTGACTCTAAAACCAATGTAGGAACACATTAACTATTCCCGTTAATATCACAGTAATCCTACCACTGAGATTAAATACATCTACCAAACCTTGTAGCTGAACCAATCGAATCCACGATAAGCACCACAAGAATCACAACTTGGAAGAAATAACGCTACAACCGACCCACCAAAATAGTGAGAGACCACATTACCGACCACAGGCTGGGTTCCCCAAGTGTCTCTC
>BOPN01000495.1:122500-125000 GCA_017312705.2 Penaeus japonicus
TGATGTAACGCGCCATTTCGCAATATAATTACCTTTTTCATCTCTCTCTCTCTCTCTCTCTCTCCCTTCCCTCCCTCTTTTCTCTCCGCTTCCCTTCTCTCTCTCTCTCTCTCTCTCTCTCTCGCTTTCTTTCTCTCTCTCTCTCTCTCTCTCTCTGTCGCTTTCTCTCTCTCTCTCTCATCCCTTTCATTGTTTCATCTCCATCTCCTCCTTCACACTTTCCTTTTCATTCCATCTCGCTTCCCCCCCTCCTCCTCCTACCCCTCTCCCGCCCTACCTACCCTACCTTTCTCTTCACCCTCCCCCCTCTCCCCCTATTTTGTTTGCATCCCATGAATGACATGTGAATATCTCCCATCAATTCTCTCATACATTCCACCTCCACTCACCCCTACCCCCTCCCCCACCCCCACCCTCCGGAGTAGCGTTCGCTGTTCACAATGATCATTGCGGAGCTGCCTTCTTCTAGCAGCGTGCAACAAGAAAACATTGTAATTGCGTGATCGGTCAATGAAAAAAAAAAAAATTATAAAAAACGAATTTAGAGGGAGGGTTGGAGGGTAAGGGGGTTGGAGGGAGGGAGGGAGGGAAGGAGGGTGGGTAGCAAGGATGGATGGAGGGAAGGAGGAAGGAAGGGAAGGAAGGAGGGGGGAGGGAGGGAGGGAGGGAAGGGGGAAGGGAGGGAGGAATGGAGGCAGAGATGGAAGGAAGGGGGGGGGGGGGGAGAGAAAGAGAACGTCTAACCTAACTCAAGAATTGGTGCTAAATATTAATTCATGTTTATCGTTTTGGTAAAATGGGATGAATATTCATTTATAGAATATAGCTTTGTGTCGACTGTAATAATGCTTATCATGTTAAGAATGATGTTGATTGGTGAGTTACGGGGTAATTATGTCATATTGAATAATATTAACAACTACAAGAGTGATGATAATGATAGTAATAACAATGATAATGATAACAACGATGATGATAATAATCATAATAAAAGAAAACAAAAAGAACAACCAGTACAACGACAATAATGATAATAATAACAGGCATGATAACCATACTGATAAAAGAAAAAAAGTGATATCAAAATCACACCAAAAATTCCAAAGTCAAAATTAATAACAGCCCCATAATACCCTAACGAACCCCAATAACACAATCAACTAAACAAAACAAAAAGAAAAACAACGCAAAAAAAAAGTAAAAACAAACAGCAAAACAAAGAAAAAAAACAAAACATAAAGAAAACAAGCCAGCCCAAGCCAAGAAAAGAAGAGAAATGAGAGCCAAACGAAACGAAACGTCTTCAGCGAGGCATTTTCTTGAAGAGCAATTGAATGGCTGAACACACTGCATGGACATCGATGGTAGCTCCTTAATTCAACAAGATGATCCTCACATACTCACCAGTCTCGTTAAACTGGCTGTTAAGGTGATTTTAACCTCTTAACAGTTATTGAGCTTTTGTTAGGACCGACTTAACAACACAGGCCCTCCGAGTTGGAAATTGCCCGGGCTATACAAACGAGCGAATTGAATTATTATGTATAACTGCTAGCTTAAAACAAGGATAATTACTGGGGCTCGCGGGCTAATGATGTTAAGGGTCGCTTTCATATTTTTTTTATCGTTTTTTTCTTTTTTGTCTTTTTTTGTTGTTTATATTATCTAATGGTCAAACAGAAATAAATATAAAAAAGAAAACCTGTCGCTTCGGGAGTGTATCTAATGGTCTCTTAGCGTATGAGCTTTGAGAAGGGGGGGAGGAAGAGGGGGAGGGGGTAGAGAGAGAGAAGGAGAGGGAGAGTGGGAGGGGGGAGGAAGAAGGGGAAAATAGAAGAGAGGGGAAGAGGAGGAGGGGGTAGAGAGAGGGAAAGAGGAAGATGGGGAAAAGGGAAAGAGATGAGAGGGGAAAAGGAGGAAGAGAGGTGAGAACAGGAGGGAGAGAGGGAAGAAGAGGGGGAGAAAAAGGAGAAAATATGAGGTGGTAGAGAGGTAAAAAGAGGGGAATGGGGGAGTAAGAGAGGTAAGAAGAAAAAGGAGGGAAAGTAGAGAAATGAGAGGAGTATGAGAAGCATCAAAGAAATGAGAGGAGAAGGAGAAGGAGGAGGTGAAGGAGACAGAGAAGTTAGACGAAGAAACAGAGAGAAAAGAGAAGTGAGAGGTAGAGGAGAGTGGAATCAAAGAAGCGAGAAGAAGAGAAGTAAAATAAGTAGGGTAGAAGGGAGGGGGGGGGAGGACAGGATACAAGATCATCATTAGGAGACGAACGCTGAGCTAACCTGACAGCGAGACTAGTTGATTTCTTGTGTCGAATGCCGCACCATGTCAATTATAGAGAAATCAGAAATCCGCAAGGGAGCGATATAAAAGCATTTGTCTTCAGGTTTGTGATTAGACAAACTGCGACATTAAAACGATAATAAGACTCGTGTTTTTTTTATCGTTTTTCTTTTTAATTTCGCTTTTTTTTTAATCGATATCAAATTGAATACTGATGAAC
>BOPN01000495.1:140699-143199 GCA_017312705.2 Penaeus japonicus
AGGTGTATGAGAAAAAGCGAGAGGAGGTTAGGGAGAGAATGAGAAAGAGAGAGAGAGAGAGAGAGAGAGAGAGAGAGAGAGAGAGAGAGAGTGAGAGAGAGAACGAGAGAGAGAGAGAGAGATAAGGGTGAAGTAGAGACAAACAGATATAAAAAGGACACGCAAACACACAGACTCACACACACACACCAACACACAAACAAACACCCAAAAAGAGAGACAGACAAAAAAAAACAGACAGACACCATGAGAGTCAGCCGTCAGCCATGCCATTAGAATATTCCTTGTGTGTTTCATCATGCCTAAAATATCTCATAGACTTTCACCTCTGTCATCATCATCACCATCATGTGCACCATAAACGACCACAATAATGGATGACCGATGAGGATTACGATTTCATGGTGACTGCATTAACAATAATAAAGATGATGTTGAGAGAAGCACTATCACTACTACCGTTGCAAGCGTTATATAAGTATGAGGATATTGAGAATCACAATAAATGACCATAAAAGGGATGAAAATTGTGATAATGATAATAATGACAATAATAATGATAAGAATAATATTGTGATAAAAAATAATGATATCATACTGATGTAAAGAACAATAAATATGATAATGATAACAAAAATGATAACAATAATAGCTGTAATGACGATAACAATTAAAAAATAATCTAAATGGTAATACCAAGATAGGTGATGATAACAGATAAAAATAATAATGATAATAATAATAATGATAATAACTATAACCATATCATGATGGTAAAAACACCGGTAAGAATAACAATAATAGAAAAAAATATAATGATGATAATGATAATATTCCAAATAACCAATAAGGAAATCATAATAGTATATAAATAAATAACTTTATTTGATATTTCACTCATTTCTATTTTCATATCCATATGTATTTTTTTAGCATTTTGTTTTTGTTTCACAATTTATCCTCCCGTTTATTCATCTATTTATAAATTTCTTTATCTTTGTTACAGCTGCTACACCACCATCGTTCTCTCTTCTACCGAGGCTTCGCAATTGAATATTGTTCTTGTGCTATAAATAGTAAGTTTTTTTTTTTCTTTTTTTTTTCTTTTTTTTTTCTTTTTTTCTATATCCTGTTTGCATGTCGATCTTATCCTTTTTTTTTTCTTCTTCTTCTCTCTTTTTTATGACTGTAGTTATTAGGATTAATATCGGTTTTACATATGTATATATGTATAGATAGATGGCAGTTCACACTATCTGCCGATATATAGAAAATGTTATTTTCTGTTCTGTATTACAGGGGTTTCTATTGTTTGTCCTTTATTTGTTTTGATATTTTCCTTGTTTTACTTGTATTTTATTTTCCTAGTCTTATTTTTATATTCTTTCTTTCATTCCTCCCTCTTTTATCTTATATCTTATTCCTTTTTCTCTTTTCCTCTTTCCATCTCAGTTTCTTTCATTTTTCTTTTTTCTTCCTTCTCTAGTCTCTTTATTTTTTCTACTTCTCTTATCCTTCCCTTCATTTCTCTCTCTTTACCTCCCACTACCTCTTCATTCCCTCTCCAACGTCTCCTCTCTTCTACGGTCGAAGTTCCGACATGATTATCGTTTCTACGCGTGTACGCCAGGCGACTCACACCGGACAGCCAGCCAGGTGTTGAAACGCACACTTTAGCCACCGGCGGAAGTGTGCGCGGCTTGAGAAATGCGCTTGCGAGGAGGGACTGCCAATAGCTCCCTTATCTTACACATGGGCGGCGCCACCTCACACGTAAGTCATGGGCGGCGCTACCTCACGCGTAAGTCATGGGCGGCGCTGCCTCGCATTTAAGTCATGGGCGGCGCTACCTCGCATTTAAGTCATGGGCGGCGCTACCTCACGCGTAAGTCATGGGCGGCGCTACCTCACACCTAAGTCATGGGCGGCGCTACCTCACACGTAAGTCATGGGCGGCGCTACCTCACGCGTAAGTCATGGGCGGCGCTGCCTCACACGTAAGTCATGGGCGGCGCTACCTCACACGTAAGTCATGGGCGGCGCTGCCTCACACGTAAGTCATGGGCGGCGCTACCTCACGCGTAAGTCATGGACGGCGCTGCCTCACACGTAAGTCATGGGCGGCGCCACCTCACGCGTAAGTCATGGACGGCGCTGCCTCACACGTAAGTCATGGGCGGCGCTGCCTCACACGTAAGTCATGGGCGGCGCCACCTCACGCGTAAGTCATGGACGGCGCTGCCTCACACGTAAGTCATGGGCGGCGCCACCTCACGCGTAAGTCATGGACGGCGCTGCCTCACACGTAAGTCATGGGCGGCGCCACCTCACGCGTAAGTCATGGACGGCGCTGCCTCACACGTAAGTCATGGGCGGCGCCACCTCACGCGTAAGTCATGGACGGCGCTGCCTCACACGTAAGTCATGGGCGGCGCCACCTCACGCGTAAGTCATGGACGGCGCTGCCTCACACGTAAGTCATGGGCGGCGCCACCTCACG
>BOPN01000495.1:153199-158199 GCA_017312705.2 Penaeus japonicus
AGGGTGATCTTCCCCGGAGGAGTAAAAGGGTTAACTGAAGAGGGCGAGGAGTGAGAGAAAGGGGGAAGCCGATGTGGGTAAGGAATGAGAGAAAGAGTTAACCAGGGCGGGCAAGGAACAAGGGAAAGAGTTAACCAGAGTGGGCAAGGAATGAGAGAAAGGATAACCAAAGTGGACAAGGAATGAGAGAAAGAGTTAACCAGGGCGGGCAAGGAGTGAGAGAAAGATTAACCAAAGTGGGCAAAGAATGAGAGAAAGGGTTGACCAAAGTGGGTAGGGAGTGAGAGAAAGGGTAACTGAAGTGGGCAAGGAGTGAGAGAAAGAGTTAACCAAAGTGGACAAGGAATGAGAGAAAGGTTCAACCAAAGTGGACAAGGAATGAGAGAAAAGATTAACCAAAGTGGACAACAATGAGAGAAAGAGTTAACCAGGGTGGGCAAGGAGTGAGAGAAAGGGTTAACTTAGGTCAGACACGTTGATGCTGATGTTATGGATGGTAGGGCGAGGGTGAGGGAATGTGTAGAAGTGAGGGAAGGGGTTTGAGCCGAAGGGGTTGTGTTCTAAGGGTAATGAGAGATAAGGGTTGAGGGCGGATAAGGTGAGGGTATGGGGGAGGGGTTAGTGTAGGGGGTAATGCCATTCAATGCGTCCTTTTATGTGGGGGCTAGTGTAGGGGTTAGTGTGGGGGGGTTAGGTTTGGGAGGGGTTAGGGGTGGGGTGTAGAGGTTATGCTGGGGGAGAAGGTAAGGGGTGGGGTTAGGGGGTTAGGGGTGGAGGGTAGGGGTGAAGGGTAGTGGGGCAGGGTGGGGGGAAGGGTGAAGGTAGGGGTAGGAGTAAGGGTTGGGTGTAAGAGGTGGGGAGGTCTATGAAGGTGTGTGTGGGGGGGGAGAGACAGATTGGGGGAAATTGAGAGACGTAATAAAACCGCAAAAGTAGAGAGGGTGAAGGGAGGAGGATGGGTGAGGGGGAAGGGGGGGAAGGTATAGGATGAAGGGTGCAAGGATGAAGGATATAGGACGGAGGGTGTTCGACTGGATAGATTGGACATAAAGAGGAGAGGAGGAGTCTCAAAGGCGTGGCAGGGTAGGGGATGAGGGGGAGGAAAGGGGGGAGGGATCCTCAAGAGTCAGGAATGGGGGGGGAGAGGGAGGGCCAATGGGGGGAGGGGGAGATTAGGGAAAGGAGAGCGAGGGTAAAGGGGAGGTGGAAGGACAGGAGGGAGGGAGGAGGAGGAAGGGATAAAAGGGAGGGCGGACGAGGGAGAAGGAAGAGGGTACATGGGAGGGAGGAGGAGGAGGAGGAGGAGGAGGAGGAAGGACGAGGAGGAGGAGGAAGGACGAGGAGGAGGTAGGGTGGGGGAGGGGGTCGCTCGGAGATGCGTGCCAAGGGACGTCTATGTTCTAATTCTCACCATATTTCTTGGCTGCAACTTTTGTTTATGTCTCGTATTGCAATACGCGGCAAATATTTACATTTTTTTATTTATTTATCTTTCTTGTCGCCCTCTTCCTCTTCACGTCTCGAGACACAGCTCGGCCAGTCACACCTGAAGCTGAAGCTGAAGTCAGGGGGACGATTTCCTGAATGGTGACATCACCTTGAGATGGAAAGTTGTTTAACATACGCAAACCGGAAACGTCTTCTCAAACTCAAAACGTTTAGAATATTTGCACTTCTGTCAAATTGCAGTGTGATTAAGTAATGGAACTAATTTCATCAATGATATATATCGTTTCCTATATCATAATGCTATTATTTTTTTTACCGTCATTTTCAACATAATCCCCCATTAAAATTTATTAAAACTTCCCCCACTCACTAGCAAATTCATAACCTATTGCAATATCCACCCACCAAAAAAATAACAAAGCTAAATGAGAAGAAAAAAAAAAAAAAAAAAAAAAAAAAAAAAAAAAAAAAAAAAAAAAAAAAAAAAAAACATACAAAGAAAGTTACAAAAGAAAATATATATATATTACAAGCACTATGCACATTGTGCTAGCAGCCCTCCCACCTAACCCCACCCCTGTAACAACAATGATAATAGCAATAATAATATTCATGTATGTGAGGCTTTAAGAGTACATTCATCTGTGGGAGTTCCATTATGTCAAAGGCATTTTACCGACTTAGACACGCCATCAAAGGAAACAGATAATATTCTAATACATTTCCATAGTGTATACACAAAGCCCCATTGTCTCGACACGCACGAAACCACGGAAGGAAATCCTCGTTGCGTCATTACGTGAACAGAGAGAGGAGGGGAGGAAGGGGGAGAGAGAGAGAGAGAGAGAGAGAGACAGAGAGAGAGAGAGAGAGAGAGAGAGAGAGAGAAAGAGAGAGAGACAGATACAGAGACAGAGAGATACATAATGCCAGACAAACCTAGAGACAGACAGACATACGGAGAAAAAGAGAGAGGGAGATGAATATGGGGAGAGAGATTGACAGGCAGAGGGATAGATAGATAGATAGATAGATAGATAGATAGAGAGAGAGAGATAGAGAGAGAGAGAGAGAGAAAGAGAGAGAGACAGACAGAGAGAGACAGACAGAGACAGAGACAAAGACAAAGACAGAGACAGAGAGAGAGACAGAGCGAGAGCGAGAGAGCAAGAGAGAGAAAGCTAAAATCGGCCGCTATCTTTACGTCCCGGCAAAAATGTCTCCTCAGAATCCGGCGGCGGCGGCGGTGGCGGGGGACCTCGGCCAGCAAACAAATAAGAAAAACAGAATTGGACGCGGGGCCGGCATAAGATCGCCTCCGAGGGGACATTTGGTAAAAGTGCTGAGTGGCTAATGGTGGCACATAAATCGTCCCCCCCCCTCCCTTTCCTCCTCCTCCGCCTCCTCCTCCTCCTCCGCTGCCGCCTCCTCCTCCTCTTCCTCCTCCTCCGCTGCCGCCTCCTCCTCCTCCTCCTTCTCTTCCTCCTCCTCCTCCTCCTCCGCCACCTTCGACTCCCCCTCCTCCTCCTCCTTCTCCTTCTCCTCTTCCTCCTCTTCCTCCGCCACCTTTGCCTCCTCCTCCTCTTCCTCCTTCTCCTCCTCCTCTTCCTCCTCTTCCTCCGCCACCTTTGCCTCCTCCTCCTCTTCCTCCTTCTCCTCCTCCCCTTTTCCTTCCCCTCCCCCACTCCTCACCTTCCCCCCTTCTCCCAAACCACCTTTCTCCCTCCTCTTCTTCCTACTCCTTTTCTCTCCCCCCTTCCTCTCCTTCCTCCTTTCCCTCTCCTCCTCTTCATACCCTTCCTCCCACCACTCTATTCTTCTCTTCCTCCTTTCTTCCTCTCCTTTCTTCCTCTCCCCCTACTCTCTTTCCTGTCCCCTCTCCTATTCTCTGTCCCCCCTCTTATTCTCCTCTCTTCCTTTCTCCTCACCTCTGCTAAGTCTCCATCCTTCTGCCCTCTCCTCTCTCCCCCTACTCTCCTCATCCTTCTTCCTTCTCCTCCCTTATTTCCCCCTCCTTTCCTCCCTCCTTTCCTTTCCCCTATTTCCCCTCCTTCTCCTCTGTCTCCCCTCCTTCTCCCGTCCCCTTTCCTCTCTTTCTTCCTCCTCCTCCCCCTCCTCCTCCTCCTCCTCCTCCTCTTCCACCTCCCCAATTTCCCCTCCTTCTCCCCTCCCCCTCATTCCTGCAACCGCTCGCTCGGTTTATAAGGCAAAGCGTTGTGTCGGCTGGACCGATGGGAGCAAACTACCAGCAACCAGACTCGACATTTATCTTTCAAAAAGACAGAGGGGGGGGGGGGGAAGAAGGAAGAGAAAAAAAAAGAAAAAAAGAAGAAGAAAAAGGGAAGAAAAGAAGACAGAAATGACCACGGTTATGTGACGCTTCTTCCTTTCATTCGTCAGCCGCAAGTACGCACACACACACACACACACACACACACACACACACACATATGGGCGTATACCATCTGGATGTACACATGAACCTGTGCCGTATGTGCTTGAGTGTGTGCACACGCTAGGGAAACGAACACAGATGCATATACGTACAAAGAGAGGGAGGGGGAGGAGGAGGAGGGAGGGAGGGGGTGCTACCAGACTCAGCTGAAGAAGTACCCTCCATCCCTCCCCCCTCCCCCCCTACTCCCTCGCAATCACAAAGGGCGACTACCTTGCTCCATTTTTTTTTCCAATTATCTTATTTTGAAAAGAAAAAAGCAAAGAGAATTAACATTTTCTAATTTTAATACATCCAAAAGCTGAAAGAAACGGAGGAACAGAGAAAGAGAGAGATAGGGAGGGAGGGAGGGAGAGAGATAGGGAGGGAGGGAGGTATGGAAAGTGGGAGGGAAGGAGAGAGGGAGAGAGAGAGAGAGAGAGAGAGAGAGAGAGAGAGAGAGAGAGAGAGAGAGAGAGAGAGAGAGAGAGAGAGAGAGAGAGACCCAGATCCAGAACAAGAAAACACAGAAGGACAAACACAGAACAAGAACAAGAAAAAAAGACAGAAATTGAACAAAGAAAGAAAAAAAAAACAGAGAACAGACACCAAGAAAAAAGAGAAAAAGAAAGAGAGAAAGAGAATGCCACAGCATCGATGACAATGGCCAGCAGATGCTTCTAGAAGATCTCATAGGGTGATGGAGATGCTTGAAGCCGACGATGTAGTGATGATATGACTGGCCTTCCTCCATCCTTCACCAGGTGGGTCCTCTTCCACCTGCTGTAACCAGCTGGACGCGGCCGAGGGAGGAGGAAGAAGGGATGGGGTGAGGGGGAAGGGGATGTGAGTGGGAGGGAAGGAGGGGGTGAGGGAAGGGGTGTAAGTGGGAGGGAAGGGGGTTAGTGGGAAGGGGGGTGAGTGGGAGGGAAGGGGGGGTGAGTGGGAGGGAGGGAGGTGAGTGGGAGGAGGTGGGGTGAGTGGGAAGGGGGGTGGTGAGTGGGAAGGAGGGAGGAGTGAGTGGGAAGGTGGGTGAGTGGGAAGGAGGGGGGTGAGTGGGAGGGAAGGGGGTGATGAAGGGAGGCGGAGGGGAAGGCCAAGGGGAGGGAGGATGGGT
>BOPN01000495.1:163199-165176 GCA_017312705.2 Penaeus japonicus
CTCAATGGCTTAACGTTACGAAACACTTTATCCTTTACCTGTCTTGAAGTCTTTTTTTTTAATCTCTCTGTCTCTCTTCCTCTCTATGTTCCTTTTCATTACAGAAAGAGAGATGGCAGAATAAGAGAGGATAAAGCTAAGAATGAGATGTAAAGGATATGATTATCAGAAAGATATGCTAATGAGTGAAGGAAAGGACATCGTTATTCTATACCCTCTGCTAATTGTATTTCTCTCCCTGCTATAGAAACATAGTATAAACAAGGAAACACACACACACACACACAACCACACCATTTCACACACATCAAACACGTCCACCCACAATCCCCCCCCCCCACCTCCTACCCTACACACCCACAACCCACCCTACACACACACACACACACACACAATCCACCCACCCCAACCCACCCACAATCCCCACATCCCACCCTACACACACACACACACACACAATCCCCCCCACCCTACACACACACACCCACATCCCACCCTACACACACACACCCTATACACACACACACACACACACCCAGCTAACACGTCCATCATCAGGTAATGACTGCAGAATGACATAAATCTCCCCCCTCGGTACCCACGTCCCCTCAGCCATTCCCCTTGCAGACACGAGCATCCTGAAAGAGGAACAGTAGGGGTGCTTGTACGAGGGCGGAGGAAAGAGCTCAGGTCCCGGCTGATCTCTATAGCTGCTCATTACAGCTGAAGGATTGGCCTCGCGACGTGGGCGGAAAAGGAGTGTTTACTTTCATGTGAGATGGGTAGTCGGGGGAATTTTCCTTTTTTTTCCCTTTTTTTGGTCCTTTTTTGTGCTGTGTGGAAAGAAAGGTGGAAGGGTGTTGTGTTTTTTTTATTATTTTGTGTTTAATCTTGAATGTTTTTGTTGTTTTGTCTTTTTCTATGGCTATGGCTTGGTGTAAGATTTTGTGTGATAGGTTGGATTTCATTCTTAAGAGAGAGAGAGAGAGAGAGAGAGAGAGAGAGAGAGAGAGAGAGAGAGAGAGAGAGAGAGAGAGAGAGAGAGAGAGAGAGAGAGAGAGAGAGAGAGAGAGAGAGAGAGAGAGAGAGAGAGTGAGAGAGAGAGTGAGAGAGAGAGAGAGAGAGGGGGGAGAGAGAGAGAGAGAGAGAGAGAGAGAGAGAGAGAGAGAGAGAGAGAGAGAGAGAGAGAGAGAGAGAGCAAATTGCCAGCTGCAAAAGGACAGACACAAAATAAAAACACAAACAGCAACCAAAAGATAGATAGATAGATAGAGAGAAAGAAACAGAGAAGGAGAGAGAGAGAGAGATCACGAAAGCAACCAAAAAGAGAAAGAGCAAAATGTCAGACAGAAACCAAGAGACAGACAGAAACCAAGAGACAGACAGAAAGCAAGAAAGCGAAAAAAATATATAAATAGATAGATAGATAGATAGATAGACAGATAGATAGATATATATATAGAGAAAGAACACACGACGCCCCTCATCTCTGGAAACACGACCAAACTCTCTCTCTCTCTCTCTCTTTCCCTCTCCCTCACCACCCGTCATACCGCTCTCCCTCTTAACTTTTACTTGCTATGGTTCCCCGACATTCTTTGGAGATTTCCCTCCGCCCTCTCTCTCTCTCTCTCTCTCTCTCTCTCTCTCTCGCTCTCTCTCTTTCTTTCACTCTCCCTCTCCCATAACATTTTAGAATAATGCATCCACTTTTTGGGGAAATAATTACATATCTTCGGTCTCTCCCCTTGAGTCGGTGATCCCATTTTTTTCCTCCTCTCGCTCGCCCTGTTTCTTTAGCTCTCTCTCTCTTTCGCTCGCTCGGTCTCGCTCGCTCTCTCTCTCGCTCTCTCTCTCTCTCTCTCTCTCTCTCTCTATTTCTTTCTTTCTTTCTTTCTTTCTTTCTTTCTTTCTTTCTTTCTTTCTTTCTTTCTTTCTTTCTTTCTTTCTTTCTTTCTTTCTTTCTTTCTTTCTTTC
>BOPN01000495.1:190109-207609 GCA_017312705.2 Penaeus japonicus
CCTCCCTCCTTCCCCCTCGCCCTTCCATCCTCCCCTCCCCCACATATTACAACCTAAAAACAAAACCTGGCGCCAGAAAAAGACCCGCACCGAAAAGGAAAAAGAAAATGAAAGAAAGAGAAAAAAAACCCGGCCCGAACCGACCCGTAAATAGGAAAATGGCAGAGGAGGTGTGGTAGATGGTACAAAGTGACACCATCTGTTACGTCACACGCGCCACGCCTCCCTGTGGTCAGCAGACCTCCTGGGTACGCTGAGGACGACCCGCCCACAGCTACTACCCACACCCGCCCATACGCGTATTGGATCACGCTTATCAACACCTATCCACACCGGCCGACACCCGATCACATTTACTCACATCCACCTACATACAATTACACCCACCTACATTTAATTACACCCACCTGCAACCACCCACACCAGCGCACATACACCTACACCCGCCCACGTTCCCCTACACCCACCCACAATCACCTGTAACAGCTTACATTCACCTACACCCGCCCACACTTACTAATATTCACTTACAAGCACACACACCAGCCTATACTCACCCACACTCACATAAACCCACACACAACCGCCCACAAGAACCCATGTCCACCCACACCTGCATCACTTACTCACATCCACCTAAAGCCACCTGTAACAACCACATACAATAACACTCATCCACTCACAACCACCCACACTCACTTACACCCATTCACAACCACCTACATCCGCCTACATTTACCTACGCCCATCCACAACCGCCCACTTTCATCCCCATCAACCCACACATAAGGAAACCGTTATCGATCTCCATTTTCTTTGCTCAACCGATTCATTTATTATTTCTTTATTCTTTAGTTTTGCTTGGCATTTCTTCCTTTTCTTTTTACAAATATATTTTTTTATTTCCTTTGGATATGTATGCATATGTATATTGGTATGTATGTATATGTGTGTGATTATGTAAATATATGGGTATATATATATATATATATATATATATATATATATATATATATATATATATAATATATATATATATATATATATATATATATATATATATATATATATATATATATATATATATATATATATATATATATATATATATATATATATATGTATGTGTGACATGGTATGTGATTGACAAAGTACGCATACACATACACACGCATATATTAACACACGCACACAGCAAAGACACACAAACACATATATCCCCCTACACACAAGCCCCACATTACCCTCTCCCTCCCACACCCACAAACACAACCACCTCCCCCCACCCCACACACACCCACTCACACCCCCATCCCCGTACACCCCACACCCACTCACACAAACACAAATCCCCCTATACCCCCCCCCCACACACACACTCACAAACACATAACCACCACCTCCCACACCCCCATCCCCCACACCCCCTCCCGCATACATCCCCCCTCCCCCCACACCAAACACCCACACACATCCCCCCTCACCCCCTTCCCACCCTTAACCCATTCCTTCCCTTCCCCATCCCCCTCCCCCTCACGCCTCCCCCTCCCCCACCCCCTCCCCCTCTCCCCACACACACCACCACCACCAAGAACACGTACACACGTACACACACACACACACGCCCCTGTTGCTTAAACAAGTTACTTCCGGTTCTGCACGGTTTCCCCCGGAGCTTTATCGCCGCCAAACAAACGCCAGTCGCCCGCGGAGACACAGACTACAAAAGGCGAAATAAAAATCGATATATCCGGTTACGCGGAGTTAGCGAGCCCGATCCGATCCGACCGGCTGTTACGTTACGACGGACGCGGATGAACGGACCGGAACTGACTCGGAGACGGAGGCGAATCTTGGGGGGTGGGGGGGGGTGGGGGTCTTTTGGGGGGGGGAGGAGGGGGGTAGTATAGTAGTTGGGGGTATTTTTAGTTTGGGGTAGAGGTGGTTTGCCCCCCTTGGGGGAGGGGGTGAAGAGTGGGGGTGGTTTTTTTTTTGGGGGGTGAGGGTGAAGGGTGGGGGTGTCTTTTTGTTTTTGCTTTTCTTGAGGAAAGAGGTTGCTTTTTTTTTTTTTTTTTTTTTTTTTGTTTGATGGGAGAGGTTTTTTGTGAATGCGGACAGGTGGGTGAAGGTAGATTAGTGGGCGGAGGTGAGTGTGTGTGTGTGTGCGTGTGCGTGTGCGTGTGTGTCTGTGTCTGTGTGTGCGTGTGCGTGTGCGTGTGCGTGTGCGTGTGCGTGTGCGTGTGTGTGTGCGTGTGCGTGTGCGTGTGCGTGTGCGTGTGCGTGTGCGTGTGCGTGTGCGTGTGCGTGTGCGTGTGCGTGTGCGTGTGCGTGTGCGTGTGCGTGTGCGTGTGTGTCTGTGTGTGCGAGTGCGTGTGTGTGTATGAGAGAGAGAGAGAGAGAGAGAGAGAGAGAGAGAGAGAGAGAGAGAGAGAGAGAGAGAGAGAGAGAGAGAGAGAGAGAGAGAGAGAGAGAGAGAGAGAGAGAATCCCACACCTGACAACAATCAAGAATATCCAGCTTCCGTACAACAGCTGAGGATATCCTCTGACAACGATGAGGGGCATTCGACTCCCTGACAACAATGAAAGACGTACCCTTTCCTGACAACAAGGAGAAACATCCCACTCCCTGACAACAAAGAGGAACGTCCCACAGCATCCTCTGACAACAAGGAGAAACATCCCACTCCCTGACAACACTGAGGAACATCCCACAGCATCCTCTGACAACAATGGCACGCCGCTGGCACGACCTGAACACTGTCCAAAGCCATTGCAACTGCAGACTCAATTGGCGTCCGCAGTGGCAGCCGTCAGTGGAAAAGGAGTCATGAAGAAGGGGAGGAAGGGAGGGAGGGAGGAAGGGAAGGAGGGAGGAAGGAAGGGAGGGAGGGATTGAGGGGAGGGGAGGAAGGGAGGGAGGGAGGGAGGGAGGGAGGGAGGAAGGGAGGGTGGGAGGAAGGGAGGGAGGGAGGGAGGAAGGGAGGGAGGGAGGGAGGGAGGGAGGGAGGGAGGGAGGGAGGGAGGGAGGGAGGGAGGGAGGGAGGGAGGGAGGGAGGGAGGGAGGGAGGAAGGGAGGGAGGGAGGGAGGGAGGGAGGGAGGGTGAGAGGGAGGGAGGGAGGGAGGGAGGGAGGGAGGGAGGGAGGGAGGGAGGGAGGGAGGGAGGGAGGGAGGGAGGGAGGGAGGGAGGGAGGGAGGGAGAGAGGGAGGGAGGAAGGGAGGGAGGGAGGGAGGAAGAGGAGGGAGGAGGGAGGAGGGAGGGAGGGAGGAAGGGAGGGTGGGGAGGAGAAAAAGAGGGAGGGGAGAGGGAGGGAGAGGGAGGGAGAGGGAGGGGGAAGGAGGGAGGGGGAGGGAGGGAGGGAGGGGGAGGGAGGGAGGGAGGGAGGGAGGGAGGGAGGGAGGGAGGGAGGGAGGGAGGGAGGGGGAGGGAGGGAGGAAGGGAGGGAGGGAGGAGGGGGAGGAAGGGAGGGAGGAAGGGAGGAAGGGAGGAAGGAAGGGAGGAAGGAAGGAAGGAAGGAAGGGAAGGAGGGAAAGAATTAAATAGAAAGGATGGAAGGGACGAAGAGAGAGAGAGAGAGATAGAGATAGAGAGAGAGAGAGAGAGAGAGAGAGAGAGAGAGAGAGAGAGAGAGAGAGAGAGAGAGAGAGAGAGAGAGAGAGAGAGAGAGAGAGAGAGAGAGAGAGAGAGAGAGAGAGAGAGAGAGAGAGAGAGAGAGAGAGAGAGAGAGAGAGAGAGAGAGAGAGAGAGAGAGAGAGAGAGGGAGGGAGGGAGGGAGAGAGACAGAGACAGAGTCAGAGAGATAGAGAGAGGAAAGAAAAGGGATAGAGAGAAACAAAGGTAGGGAGAGAGAGAGGTGGGGAGGGAAGAAAAGGTTGGGAGAGAAAGAAATGTAGGGAGAGAGGAGGGGTGGGAGGAAGGAAGGAGAGAAGCAGGGAGGGTGGGAGGGGGGTAGGGGGGAGGGAGACGTGGGAAGTTTATTTCTTGTTTCTCTTCATCTCTCTCTCTCTCTCTCTCTCTCTCTCTCTCTCTCTCTCTCTCTCTCTCTCTCTCTCTCTCTCTCTCTCTCTCTCTCTCTCTCTCTCTCTCTCTCTCTCTCTCTCTCTCTCTCTCTCTCTCTCTCTCTCTCTCTCTCTCTCTCTCTCTCTCTCTCTCTCTCTTTCTCTCTCTTTATAATATCAACACCTTTTGAACTTTTCTTTTGTAATTTCTCAAGACAGACTAATTCTTTATTCGTTTCTTTACTGTTATGCAACATGTGTAGACTTTGATCCATCTTTATGTCAAGTTTCAAAGTATAAATGCTCACTCGTGCTTAACAAAAAAACAACAAAAACAACAACAAATAACAGAGTAAAATATCGTGTACACAGCCACACGCACACACACACACATACACAAAAAAACACACACACACACACAAACACACATACACACACACACACACACACACAAACACACACACACACACACACAAACGCACACACACACACACAAACACACACACACACACAAACGCACACACGCACACACAAACAACAACACACAAAATATCTGTGCGTGTGTGTTTGTGTATGTGTGTGTGTGTGTGTGTGTGTGTGTGTGTGTGTGTGTGTGTGTGTGTGTGTGTGTATGTGTGTGTGTGTGTGTGTGTGTGTGTGTGTGTGTTTCGTTTTGTTTTTTGCCAATGGATTTTTTTTATCTATTCATTTTTTTTTTTAATAGATGATAATTACAGATACACATTAGTAAACACACACACACACACATACACACACACACACACACACACACAAACACACACACACACACACTCAAAATACCTGATCCAAGACGACAGGCCAGTAGAGCGAACCTCACACACTCACCTGCGGGAAAAAGAGAAAAAAATACAAAAATCAGTAACTGTCGACTGATACCCTGTTTACTACTGCTTGCAAACTGACCAGACCTGATGTTGTCTTGTTGCACGCAGATTTGGCAACGTTGCAGGGATTTTTTTTTTTTTTTTTTGCAAAACAAGGTGTCTGTTTCGTGCACTGGATTGTGGTTTTGTTCTTAATGATGTGGTGATGATGGTGGTGGTGATGGTGGTGGTGGTGATGATGGTGGTGATAGTGGTGGGGATGATGGTGGTGGTGATGGTGGTCGTGATGATGGTGGTGGTGATGATGATGATGATGATGGAGGTGATGGTGGTGGTGATGGTAGTGATGATGGTGGTGGTGATGATGATGATGATGATGATGATGATGATGATCTATCTGTCGATCTACCTCTATATATCTATCTGTCTATCATTATATACCCATGTTACACTGACTTTACAATCTGACATTAGGTGCAATATTGCATTAAATTACTTCATTCATATAACAAAATGCAACACAAACTTAATATCATAAAAACAGATCTTAATCATTGAATAATCATCATTACTTTCATTGGATCTATTATTCAATTACTCCCATCATGATTAGCTGTAGTGGTTGCAGTAACAGTGATAAGAGCAATAGCAATATTCTCAGCAATTGCAATATGATTAGTATGGATTTTTTATTTGATACTATTTCTTTTTCTTTTGTAAATATAATAATTCAATGATAGAATAATAACGATGATATGAAATATAGTAACAACCATTAAAATGTATATGATGATAATGATATAATAGTAATGATAACAATGATAACAGCATTATCATTATCATTAGTGTTATTGTTATTATCATTTTGATTATTATCAGTAGTAGTAGCAGTTGTAATAGAGGTTGTTGTTGGTGGTGTAATAGCTATGATTATCACAATAGTAGTAATAATGATAATGATACCAATAATAATGATTATAACGATAATAATGATACCAATAATAATAATGATAATAATAATGATCATGATAATAACAATGATATTGATAAGGATAATAATAATAATAACGATAACAATAATGATAAAAATGATATGAATAAGAGTAAGAATAATATTGATAATGGCAATAATATAAAGGAACAAAGCAGAATCAAAGTCAAAGTCCAAAAGAATAATCATGCAAACCTGCCCGGTCACTCCAGCACCGCGGACGCAATAGGAGCACTTTGGAATGACCTCACGTCCTGGCGCCAAAGTCCGGCAGAAGGCAATTACCAACAGCTCAAAATCAAACTTTTCCCCTAAGGCGCGCCGGACCGTCTTAGGGGCGCAGACGACCGCTGTTCTCACCTCCTCACCTCCTCCCCCCCTCTCTCTCTGTCTGTCTCTGTCTGTCTGTCTGTCTGTCTGTCTGTCTGTCTGTCTGTCTGTCTCTGTCTCTCTCTCTCTGTCTGTCTTTCTCTTTCTGTCTGTCTGTCTGTCTGTCTGTCTGTGTTTCTCTTTCTCTCTCTCTCTCTTTTCCTCTATCTATCTATCTATCTATCTATCTCTATCTATCTCTATCTATCTCTATCTCTCTATCTCTCTATCTCTCTATCTCTCTCTCTCTCTCTCTCTCTCTCTCTCTCTCTCTCTCTCTCTCTCTCTCTCTCTCTCTCTCTCTCTCTCTCTCTCTCTCTCTCTCGTGCCTCTTCTGCTCTGGGCTCTATCTCTCTCTCTCTCTCTCTCTCTCTCTCTCTCTCTCTCTCTCTCTTACGCACTCCCTTACTCTCTTCTTTCAATCCGTCTTCCTCTCCCTTCCTTCCTTCCTTCCTTCCATCCTTCTCGATTTTCACCTTACTTCCTTCCTTCTCTCCCTCCCTCCCTCTATCCTTCTATCTCTTCTCTTGAGAGAGAGATACAAAGATACAGATAAACAGAGAGACATAGAGAAGAAAAGAAACAAGAAAAAGAAAAAGAAGAAGAAAGAGAGCGAAAGAAAGAGAAATAGAGAGAAAGAGAGAGAGAGATACAAAGATACAGATAAACAGAGAGACATAGAGAAGAAAAGAAACAAGAAAAAGAAAAAGAAGAAGAAAGAGAGCGAAAGAAAGAGAAATAGAGAGAAAGAGAGAGAGAGATACAAAGATACAGATAAACAGAGAGACATAGAGAAGAAAAGAAACAAGAAAAAGAAAAAGAAGAAGAAAGAGAGCGAAAGAAAGAGAAATAGAGAGAAAGAGAGAGAGAGATACAAAGATACAGATAAACAGAGAGACATAGAGAAGAAAAGAAACAAGAAAAAGAAAAAGAAGAAGAAAGAGAGCGAAAGAAAGAGAAATAGAGAGAAAGAGAGAGAGAGATACAAAGATACAGATAAACAGAGAGACATAGAGAAGAAAAGAAACAAGAAAAAGAAAAAGAAGAAGAAAGAGAGCGAAAGAAAGAGAAATAGAGAGAAAGAGAGAGAGAGATACAAAGATACAGATAAACAGAGAGACATAGAGAAGAAAAGAAACAAGAAAAAGAAAAAGAAGAAGAAAGAGAGCGAAAGAAAGAGAAATAGAGAGAAAGAGAGAGAGAGATACAAAGATACAGATAAACAGAGAGACATAGAGAAGAAAAGAAACAAGAAAAAGAAAAAGAAGAAGAAAGAGAGCGAAAGAAAGAGAAATAGAGAGAAAGAGAGAGAGAGATACAAAGATACAGATAAACAGAGAGACATAGAGAAGAAAAGAAACAAGAAAAAGAAAAAGAAGAAGAAAGAGAGCGAAAGAAAGAGAAATAGAGAGAAAGAGAGAGAGAGATACAAAGATACAGATAAACAGAGAGACATAGAGAAGAAAAGAAACAAGAAAAAGAAAAAGAAGAAGAAAGAGAGCGAAAGAAAGAGAAATAGAGAGAAAGAGAGAGAGAGATACAAAGATACAGATAAACAGAGAGACATAGAGAAGAAAAGAAACAAGAAAAAGAAAAAGAAGAAGAAAGAGAGCGAAAGAAAGAGAAATAGAGAGAAAGAGAGAGAGAGATACAAAGATACAGATAAACAGAGAGACATAGAGAAGAAAAGAAACAAGAAAAAGAAAAAGAAGAAGAAAGAGAGCGAAAGAAAGAGAAATAGAGAGAAAGAGAGAGAGAGATACAAAGATACAGATAAACAGAGAGACATAGAGAAGAAAAGAAACAAGAAAAAGAAAAAGAAGAAGAAAGAGAGCGAAAGAAAGAGAAATAGAGAGAAAGAGAGAGAGAGATACAAAGATACAGATAAACAGAGAGACATAGAGAAGAAAAGAAACAAGAAAAAGAAAAAGAAGAAGAAAGAGAGCGAAAGAAAGAGAAATAGAGAGAAAGAGAGAGAGAGATACAAAGATACAGATAAACAGAGAGACATAGAGAAGAAAAGAAACAAGAAAAAGAAAAAGAAGAAGAAAGAGAGCGAAAGAAAGAGAAATAGAGAGAAAGAGAGAGAGAGATACAAAGATACAGATAAACAGAGAGACATAGAGAAGAAAAGAAACAAGAAAAAGAAAAAGAAGAAGAAAGAGAGCGAAAGAAAGAGAAATAGAGAGAAAGAGAGAGAGAGAAAGAGAGAAAGAGAGAGATTCCAAAACCTCCCGAGGCAGGAGTCTCTCTCAGCCCCCCCATCTCGCCCTACCTCTCCCTTCCCCTTCTCACCCCCCACCCACCAACTCCCCCACCCCCCACCCCCGCCTCCACCCACCCTCAAACGACGGCCCATCCCATTGGTATTCCTCGCGCCGTTGCTGATTCCACCGAGTATATCATTGGGCTTGACTTTAAACTTTATGACAACAAACTTTATCGAGCCCGGTTGATATCCGAACGCACGTTTCGGAGCCTCCGGTTAACTCAATCCTGATCTTACGGATAAAGCGACTTGAGCTCCAGGAGAACCCGGGCTAAGTCATCGGGGTGAGGGGGGCGATCGTTGGAGGGGGAGGTGGGGGGATGGGGGAGGTGGTGGGAGGTGGATGGGGGTAGGGGAGGGGGTGGTAAGGGGGATGTGGGGGTAGGAGATGGGGGATGTGGGATGTGGTAAGGGGGAGGTGGGAGGTTAAGGGAGGTGGGGGAGGTGGTAAGGGGGTAAGGGAGGGGGTAAGGGGGTAAGGGGGAGGTCGAGGAGGGTGGGAAAGGTGGTGGAGTAAGTAGTGGGGGAGGTAGGGAAGGTGGAGTAGGGGGAGGGGCAAAAGGAGAAGGTGGGGGAGTAGAAGTAAGAGGAAGAGGAGGAGAAAGAAGAGAAGGAAGAGGAAGAGGAAGAATGATAAGAGAAGGAGGAGGAGGAAAGGAATGAGGAAGGGCGCCTTCTGATCCCCGCTTCCTAACGGCGCGGGCGTGATCCCGGCGCGAGCGGCGATGGGCGGGCGGGCGGCCGAGGCACTCATCTTTACTCCCCCCTGCATCTTCTTCTTTTTCTTCTTCTTCTCTTTCTTCTTCTTCTTTTTCTTCGTCACTTTCTTCTTCCTCTACGTCTACGGTTTCTTTGGTTGTTCTTGTTGTTGTTGTCCATTTTCTTCTTCTTCTTCTTCTTCATTCTTCTTCTTCTTCTTTTTTCTTCTTCCTCTACTCCTTCTCTCCCTTTCACTCCCCCTTCCTCCCCCCCTTTTCCATATCATTAACGCATAAGTCAATTTAAATATGACATGTTTATGAGCCCATATACACCCCCCGCCCCGCCACCTTTGAATTGTTAAACATACAATAGAAATGGGGATGGTAATAATAACAGTGATAATTATGAAGATGATGGTAAAAATGATAATGAAAATAGTAATAATAATAATGATGATGATAATAATTATAATAATGATGATGATAATGATTATAATAATGATGATGATAATGATAATAATGACAATTGTAATGTTAAGGATAATAATAATGATAATGATAATAGTGATAACGATGATAATAATCATAACAATAATAATAATGATGATAAAGTTAACAATGATAATAATGATAATAATAAGAATGATAACAAAAGTAATGACGATAAAACAGCTAGACGTATATCACGCCCATCAAAGTGACACCAAAAATAATCAACTCTTTACATAAACCAGAATAAAACATCTGCTGACTTGTTCAACTTCAAAAAAAGGAAAAAAAATGTAACAGCGATAAACAACATCACAGGAAAAAACAGATAAGCTAAAATGAACAAAGTTAACTGAACAAGACTTCATGAAAAAAAAAAATGAAAATAAAAATAGACGAATACCCACCAACCAAAAGAACGGAGATGAACAATGGCCGTTGAACAAGACTTTCAAAAATAGAACAAAAATGAAAATATCTTAAAAAAAAAAAAAAAAATGAAAAGAAAGAGATATGGATAACTTGTAATCAAAAAGAACTGAGATGAACAACGAATGGGGCTGCTGAACAAGAATCTCAAAAATCGAATAAAAAATGAGAATATTAAGTAAAAAAAAAAAAAAAAAGTCGAAATACAGACTACCTGCAGCCAAGCTCGATGGTGTCGTATTTCGAGCAATGCACGCCCGCTGATACTGCAAAACGCGCCCACAAAAGACACATTATTTCACCTTTTTTTCGTTTTCTTTTTTTTTTGAAAACCGAGGGCCTGCGCATTCCTCACAATCACCATCGCCAGAGGGGGAGGAAAAATGATTTAGAGACAGAGACTGTACACATAAATAACAATATATGCGTTTCCCCTTAAAAAGATCGTTCTGTGTCCCCTCCTTCCCTCCTTATCCTTCCCCTCCCCTCACCCCCTCTCCCCTCCCCTCCCCCCATCTCTCTCTCTCTCTCTCTCTCTCTCTCTCACTCTCGACATAAATAAATAACGTTATATGAAGCCCAAACTTTCTGACACTCCCAAATCCCCAGAACAAGTTTAGACATGTCGCACTCACCCTCGCCCATAAAAATAGAGATATGGTTTGGAAAATTCAAAAAATCTACTCGAAAATGGCACCATAAATAAAGTCCTTCACAAAGGCGCTGCCATGACATTATGATTATATATTTTTTTTCTTTTTTCTTTTTTTTTTTTTTTTTTTTTTTTTGATTCGCGCCCTCGGAGAATAGGTAGCCGAAAACATGCTTTAGTATGTTTATAGACGATGGTATGGAAATTCTGCTTAGCCACGCAATATATAGAGAGGTGTGGGATACGCGTCATAACGGAGCCTTTCCAGTAATTGGGTTCGGAGTATTGCTTGCGGACCACGTTAGCTTCCTTCTCTTGCTCCTCCTCCTCTTCTTCTTCATTCTTCTCTTAGTCTTCCTCTTCATCTTCCTTCTCCTCTTAGTCTTCCTCTTCTTCTTTCTCCTCCTCCTCTTCTTCTCTTAGTCTTCCTCTTCTTCTTCCTTCTCCTCTTAGTCTTCCTCTTCTTCTTTCTCCTCCTCCTCTTCTTCTTCCTGCTCCTCTTCCTTTTATCGCTCTTCCTGCTCTTCTTCCAGTTCTTCTTCCTCTTGTTCCTCCACATATTCTTCTTTTTTCTTTTTTCCTATTTCTCCTTCTCCTACTTTTCTTCTACCTTATTCTGCTTCTTCTTCTTCTTCTTCTCTCCCTCCTCCTCCTCTTCTTCGGCTCCCTCCTCCTCCTTTTCCTCCTCTTTTTCTTCTTCCTCCTCCACCTCTTCCCACCGTTTAATCCCTTCCCTATTCTCATATTCCCTCTTCAGCTCCTCGTCTGCATTCCTTCTTCCTTTTCCCTGTCTTTCATCTCCTCGTTTTCCTTCCCCCTCCTTCTTTTCGCCTTCCCCTCCTCCTCCTCCTCTTCCTCCCCTCATCTTCCATCCTTACACCCCTTTCTCCTTTCTTCCCCCTCTTGTCTTTCCCTCTCCCCTTCCTCCTCCTTCCCTCCATCCCACAACTCCTTCTCCCTCCCTCTCCTCTTCATCCTTTTCTTCTCCCCACTCCTCTTCCTCCTCTTCTTCCTCCCCTCAGATCCTCATTCTTCCTACTTCTCACTCTCCCATCTCCCCCTACCTCCCCTACCCTACTTCCATTCTCCCTCCCAGTTCTCAACTCTTCCTTCCCCCTACCACACTCCATATCTCCTCGCCCCTTCCCCCTCAGACCCCTTCCCCCCTCAGACTCCACTCCTCCGTTCCCCCTCCCCTCCACTCCCACCCCCACCCCCACCCCCTCCTCCCTTCGTTCCAAAATCCGCTCAAAGACATTTATTTCGCGCGGTAAAAATGGCGGTGTATATCAAACGTCAAAGATATACACACAATCAAATCCGAAGATAAAACCTAATGGAATAATAAAGTCCTTTCCACCCAAAGAGAGAGAGAGAGAGAGGGAGAGAGGGGGAGAGGGAGAGAGAGAGAGAAAGAGAGAGAGGGGGGGAGGAGGAATAGGAATATAATAGAGAAAGAGAGAGAGGGAGAGGGGAGGGAGGGAGAGAGGGAGGGAGAGGGAGGGAGGGGGGGGAGGGGAGAGAGAGAGAGAGAGAGAGAGAGAGAGAGAGAGAGAGAGAGAGAGAGAGAGAGAGAGAGAGAGGGAGGGAGGGAGAGAGAGAAAGAGAGAGAATGGGGGGGGGGGAGGAAAAGGAATAAAATAAAGAAAGAGAGGGAGAGAGAGGGGGAGGGAGGGAGAGAGGGAGGGAGGGAGGGAGGGAGAGAGAGAGAGAGAGAGAGAGAGAGAGAGAGAGAGAGAGAGAGAGAGAGAGAGAGAGAGAGAGAGAGAGAGAGAGAGAGAGAGAGAGAGAGGGGGGGGGAGAGGGAGAGGGAGAGGGGGAGGGAGAGGGAGAGGGAGAGGGAGAGAGAGAGAGAGAGAGAAAGAGAGAGAGAGAGAGAAAAGGAAAGAGAGAAGGAGAGAAGAGAGAGAGAGAGAGAGAGGAAAAGAGAAAAGAGAAAGAGAAGGAGAAAAAGGACACCAGCATTACCAACCAATCTCAACGAAGAATAGGAATAAGATGATTACAAGAAATAAGAAAGAGAACGAGACAGATAAAAAATCAAGAAGACCGAAATAGGGAGGATGGGAAAAAGCGAGAGAGAGAGAGAGAGAGAGGAAAAGAGAAAGAGAAGGAGAAAAAGAACACCAACATTACCAACCAATCACAACGAAGAACAGGAATAAGAAGAAGATCACACGATATAAGAAAGAGAACGAGACAGAAAAAAAAAAAAAAATCAAAAAGACCGAAATAGGTTAAAAAAAAAACGAGAAAAAAACAAGAAGCCAAACAGTATCATCCACCATAATACATTTCCAGAGCTGAATATTCACTCCGTTCCAAAAACGAGCGTTCAAAACTCCTTAAAAAGTGCCGGGGAAACAAAGTTTACAAAATAGCCATAAACAACGCAATCATACACTTTACTGCTCGGAAATATGAGGGGAAAGCCCACCCAGGCATAACACTGACATTATTGTTAGCTCTGAGATTGTTTTTACACTATTCCCGGCGCCTTTATTGCCTATGGCCGCTGTATATTAACCTTGGGCTGTAGTTTTTAAGGTGAGTGAGTGTAGAGGAACTCAGGAACGGGGGGGGAGGGGGGGTCTGTCTGTCTCTCTCTCTCTACAACTTGTATACGTACGTACAGATGTACATACACAGAGGGATGTGATTTCGAAAAAAAAAGAAGTGTGGAGTGTGTAGAGATGTGTTGATAGTTTTTTTTTTCTTTTAGGGGGGGGTGAAGGGGGTGAGACAGTTACACTCCCCTCTCCCTCCCCCCGCCCCCTTCATTCTTCTCCTAACCCCTACCCCCCAAAAAAGTGATGATTTTACTCTATTTTTATCCTTTTTATCTTGATATAGAAAACACAGTCATGCGGACAGTAACGACAGCGAGAGAAAGGGGAAGGAGGGGAGGGATGGGGATGGAGGAGGGGGAGGGGGAGGGGGAGGAGAGGAGACGCAGGAATGTTTCAGAAGAGGGGAAAAATACACTAAAAATATATAATGCGACACGAGAAGCAGGGAAGGCAAAAATGACAAGATAGATGGATGCGGAGTAGTGTGATGGAATATCAAAAGTTTTCGGAATGGTTTCCTCCACCGTATGAGCTACGAGAGAATTAGCAAACGTTCTCATGACCTGGGAGAGGGAGTGAGAGAGGGGGGAGAGGGTGTGGAGGGAGTGAGTGAGAGGGGGGAGGGAGTGAGAAAGGGGAGGAAGTGGGGGAGGAGAGGGAGTGAGAGAGGGGGGGAGATGGTGTGAGAGAGGGGGAGAGACGGAGTGAGATAGGGGGGGAGAGGGAGTGAAAGAGAGTGGGGGAGGAGAGGGGGGGGGAGAGGGAGTGAGAGAGTGGGGGAGGAGAGGGAGTGAGAAAGGGGGGAGAGAGAGTGAGAGAGTGGGGGGAGGAGAGGAGGAGGAGAGGGGGGAGGGAGTGAGAAAGGGGGGAGAGGGAGAATACTATAATTACCATTTGAGTTAATGTTGCCGACAGAGATATCTATTTATCGTATTATGACTATCCTTAATTCAAAGTGATTTTTTCTGAATAGAAAGGGTTATGCATAGGATACGGAGATTCAAATCAAGAGAAAGAAAGAGAGAGAGAGAAGGGGGGAGAGAGAGAGAGAGAGAGAGAGAGAGGGGGGAGAGAGAGAGAGCGAGAGAGAGAGAGAGAGAGAAAGAGAAAGACAGAGAAAGAGAGAAAAAAAGAGAACACAATCGTTCGGGCGGTAAGGGTCAAATTCCTCCAAATAGAATATAAGATCGACACCCTTAATAAAGATTTCGACAGTAGGCAGTTTATCATATTACTGACTTCCATATAATTTGCATTGGTGTCTTATTTTGATTCTCATTTTTTGACAGATTGATCTTATCACGTCTTATAATCATTACTGATGAAACTTCAGCGCTTGTTATAACTGAAATCTCGAGAACTGAAAGCAGAGATTGACTCCTGCTTTAAGTGCTTGCGTCTCGAAAGGTGAGTCGGATCAATGAGTTAAAAATGCTTGCTTGCTTGTTCCGTCCTATTACAGATTGAATCTTCGCCGGTTGATGATAGACAGTGATTGAATTATGCTGATTTGTGTATGAAGAATTTTGAGAGGAAACCACAATGGCTATTGCTCGAAGGTAATTCATTCGTTCGCCTTTCTCTGTGTGTTTACTTCTGTCTGTCTGTCTTTCGGTCTATCTGTCTGTCTCTGTCTCTTTCTCTCTCTATCTATCTATCTCTATCTCTCTCTTTCTCTTTCGCTCTCTCTCCCATCTCTCTTTCTCTCTCTCTCTCTCTCTCTCTCTCTCTCTCTCTCTCTCTCTCTCTCTCTCTCTCTCTCTCTCTCTCTCTCTCTCTATCTATCTATCTATCTCCCCTCTCTCTCTCTTTCTCTTTCTCGTTCTTTTTCTCTTCCTATTCCTCTTCCTTTCCCTTTCCTCTTCTCTCTCTACCTCTCTCTTCCTCTCCCTCCCCCTCCCTAAACTAAATGTAAATTTTGCTTTTTATTCATATCATTTCTTTCTCTGAATTCTTTTCCATTGCTTCTCCTTTTATCAATTCATTTATTCTTATCCCTTCTACTCCCTCCTTTTTCGCGTCTCCTTTCCCCTCTTCTTCACTTTTAATATTCTCTTCTTACTTTCGCTTTCAGTATGTGTGTTTGTGTTTGTGTGTGTGTGTGTTTGTGTGTGTGTGTGTGTGTGTGTGTGTGTTTGTGTGTATGTGTGTGTGTGTGTGTGTGTGTATTATTAACGCACAGCTAGGAAAAAAAACAATAGAGATAAAAATCAAATAACAAACACACAAACACACACACACACACACAACACAAAAGTTCTCCTTTACCCACTCCACCCCTTATCCCCTCACCCCCACCCCCTCACCCCCATCCCCCACCTTCCAGTCATAATACATGCGTAATCCCGCCGTAATATCGCCATGACAAGATATATATATACGACTCCGGCATAAATGCCACTTTATCCATTCAGGCATACGACACGCAGATAAATAGATGTATCCCTTTCTCCTGCGACGGTTTTGTTGTGGGGTGGTTGAATAGGGAGGGGGGGAGGAGAGGGGGGGATGGGGATAAAGGGCTGGAAGGGGAGGGGTGGGGAGATGGGAGGGAGGGGATGAAGGGTTGGAAGGGGAGGGGTGAGGAGGTGAGGGGAGGGGGAGGGGGATGAAGGGTTGAAAGGGGAGGGGAGGTGAGGGGGGAGGGGGATGAAGGATTGATAGGGAGGGGGGAGGGAGAGGGGGGAGGGTTGGAAGGGGATGGGAGAGGAGGGGAGGGTGAGGGGGGAGGGGGATGAAGGGTTGGGAGGGGAGGGGAGGGTGAGGGGGGAGGGGAGGGGGATGAAGGGTTGGGAGGGGAGGGGAGGGGAAGGGGATGGGGGATGGGACGAAGGGTTGGAAGGGGAGGGGAGGGGAGGGGAGATGGGAGGGAGAGGGTGGGGTGACGAGATGAAGGGGAGAGAAGGAGAGAGGAGGTTATAGGAGGTGGGGGGGGGGGGGAATGGGGGTATATGAGGTATTAAAAGAGAAGCAGGAGACGAGAGAGGAGTAAGGAGTAGAGAGAGGGGAAGAAAGGGGAACGGGAAGAAGAAGAAAGAAGAAAAAGAAGCGGGAGGGTAGAAGAAAAGAGGTTAGGGGGAGGGACAAGAAGAAGAGAGGAGAGCGAGAAGATGGAAGAAGAAGGAGAGAGGGTTGCGGGAGGGAGGAAGAAGAGAGGGGAGCGAGAAGAAGAGAAGTAGTACAAGGAGGAGAAGAGAAGGAGAGGGGAAAAGCTAAGGAAGATACCTCCTTTGCTGTGTCTTCTCTTTTCATTCTGTTCATCTTCTCGTTTTCTTCTTTATCTTTACCAAATTCATATACAGAGATAGAGATGGAGCTATATATAAACACACAAACAAACATACAAACACACTTACTCCATCACTTACTTGCTCACTTATGTACATAAGGAAATAAAGTTGCTATCTTTTTGCAGGTACCTAACATTTTCTCCAATTCATTGATTTAATCATTCCTGAATATTTTTTGTCTGTCGCGTCTGTATGTTATCAGTATTATGGACACTTCTAGTAAGTGTACATCTACCTACCTATCTATCTACTTATGTATATATATATATATATATATATATATATATATATATATATATATATATATATGTATATATATACATTGTCACGTCTAGTTTTTTTTGTTTTTTTTTGTTGTTTTCATGTCTAGTATTTGTCTTTTTTTTAGCACATGTAACACATTTTCAACTAATATATATATATATCTATCTATATATATATATATATATATATATATATATATATATGTATATATATATATATATATATATATATATATATATATATATATATACATACATACGTGTACGCACACACACACACACATATATATATATATATATATATATATATATATATATATATATATATATATATATATATATACATATATACACAAACATATGCATTTTTTCACACAGTTATCTTATGTTTAAGTCGCATCTAGCATCTTCTTCCGTTCACGTCTACCATAAATCTTCGATCTTATTTCTTTTTTCTTAGTTACCTATTACATTTTTCCATATTTCTTTAGCATGTATCTTATTATTCATGTTATCAAATCACTTCTCTTCGCTCTATCTGAACAGTTTCTTTTTATTTCTGCTTTATCTTCCATCTTTAAAATCCACTTTCATTGAAGACCCCCCCCCCCT
>BOPN01000495.1:212609-217609 GCA_017312705.2 Penaeus japonicus
TTACTTGCAACTGCATATTCACGTCTTTGCATATTGCTGCAATGTTTCGTGTAATTCAGTATTGCGGTTTGGTGTGTTGATTATGCATGAATCTTTGTGATATGTCAGTATTCTTTGCAATAGTGGGATATCCTATACCATGTCATCTTGCTACAATATTTGCAATATGCTAGCTATACCTACAAGTCAAGGTTACCTTCTAAGAACATCTACAACATAAGATCATATTCCAGTATCTGCAACAATAGGTCACATTCAGAGACCATCTGCAACTGTAGACCATCTTCTGCAACATCAGGTCATATGCAACTTATATACAACCACTCAATCAACACATGGTCATCCTTCCGTGACCTTGTTCTTATCAAACGACGACAACTTCTGATCAGAGAAAATAGAGAAAGAAAAAAAAATCAAAAAAGAAAAATAAGGAATAGGAGAGAGAGAAATCAAGAAAAAAGAGAGAAAGTTAAAGGAAATGAAATACATATAACAAGAGAAAAAAGAGAAGAAGAAAATAAAGGGGAAAAATGTAAAGAAAGAAAACAAAGGAAGGGGACGAGAAAGAGATAAAAAAGTAAAGAAAAATATTTAAACAAAATAAACAAAAAAATAAAAAAAGGAAAGAACAGATACCAGATAAAAGAAACCAAAACAAAACAAAGAAAAATTCAATTAAAAAAAGATAGAACAGAAAAGAAAAAAATAAAGAAAAAATAAATTAAAACCCAAAGAAAAGAAAGAACGAGAGAACGAAAAAAGGAGAGAAAGAAAGAAAGAAAGAAAAGCTAAGACCACAAAGGAGCCCACCTATGAACCACGAAATCAAATAAATGATATAAAAGGTAATCACAACAATATAAATACATCTATAAAAAAGAAAAGAAAAAGAAGGAACATGCCTTCTAAACCTTACTCCTTTTTCTTTTCTTTTTTTTCGTTTTTTTCGTTTTCTTTCTCTCCCTTCCTTCCTTTGTTTACTTTTTTTCACAGATATTTATTTTTCCTCTCCTCTCCTCTCCTTTTCCCTCTTTTTTTCCTTTCAATTTCTTATCACCTTTTATTTTCCTCTTCTTCCCTCCCTTTCCCCCTCCCTTCCTCCACATATCTTTCATATCATCCTCTTCTTTTCCCTCTTATTCCCTCCTTTTCCCCTCCCTTTCGCAAACACACTCCATATCATTTTTTCCTTTACCCTCCCTTTCCCCATACTACCCTCTACTCCCCTCCCTTTTCCTCCCTCCCCCCATATCTCCCTTTACTTCCCTCCTTTTCCCTCCCTTTCCCCATACTTCCCTCTACTCCCCTCCCTTTTCCTCCCTCCCCCCCATATCTCCCTTTACTTCCCTCCTTTTCCCTCCCTTTCCCCATACTTCCCTCTACTCCCCTCCCTTTTCCTCCCTCCCCTCCTATCTCCCTTTACTTCCCTCCTTTTCCCTCCCTTTCCCCATACTTCCCTCTACTCCCCTCCCTTTTCCTCCCTCCCCCCATATCTCCCTTTACTTCCCTCCTTTTCCCTCCCTTTCCCCATACTTCCCTCTACTCCCCTCCCTTTTCCTCCCTCCCCCCATATCTCCCTTTCCTTCCCTCCTTTACCCTCCCTTTCCCCATACTTCCCTCCCTCCCCCTCCTTTTCCTCCCTCCCCCCATATCTCCCTTTACTTCCCTCCTTTTCCCTCCCTTTCCCCATACTTCCCTCTACTCCCCTCCCATTTCCTCCCTCCCCCCATATCTCCCTTTACTTCCCTCCTTTTCCCTCCCTTTCCCTCCCCATATCGACACGCCCTCCACATTTCCCTCTTTCTCCCCTCTTTCCCCTCGACGTCCTTCATGCCTTCCTTCACACGCCTTAGATCTCCCTTTTCCTTCCTTCCATCTATTGCCCCTTCCTCTTCCTTCCACTCCCTTCCACTCCCTTCACCCCCTCTTCAAACACATTTCAACATGTCTCCCCTCCTTCCCTTTCCTAATTATCTTCACCCTTCCCTTATTCCATTCATCCTATGCCCCTCCTTCTTCCCTCCACATCCCCTCTCCTTTCCTCCAAACGCCCTCCATTTTCTCCCCTCAACTTCCCTTCTCTAATTCCCTCCATCCTCTGGCCCTTCCGTTATTCCCTCCATCCTATGCCCCTCCTTCTTCCCTCCACATCCCCTCTCCTTTCCTCCAAACACCCTCCAATTTCTCTCCCCGACTACTGTTCTCTAATTTCCCCTCCATCCCATGCCCTCTATCTTCTCGCCTTCCATCTTTCCTCCCCTCCTTTACGCACCCTCGGTCTTTTGGTAACCTCCCTCCCTCCTCGCCCCTTCTAATCTCTCTCTTCTTTTTTCTTCTCTTCTCCTCTCCTCTCTTCTCTTCCACCTTCTCCTTCCCTCCCTCTATCCCTCCTTTCCCTCCCACCTCATCCCTTTTCTTCCCCTCCCTCCCTTAATTCCCTCCCACCTCATCCTTTTCTTCCCCTCCCTCCCTTAATTCCCTCCTTTCCCTCCCACCTTATCCCTTTTCTTCCCCTCCCTCTCTCTATCCCCCCTTTCCTTCCCACCTTATCCCTTTTCTTCCCCACCCTCCCTTAATTCCCTCCTCTTCCCTCCCATCCCCTTCCCTCCCCTTCCCTCCCATCCCCATCCCATCGCCTCAAAGACGAACGCCATTCCATTTTATATAAATCCGTGGCCCTACTTCTTATTTCGCCGGCCCTTCCCGGCCTTAATCAAGTTTAAAATGGCTTTGTGATTACTGGACCAAACAGAGATCTGCTGAAACATCATTGACAATACAGAACCGCATTATTGAGCAGACCAACCGTAAACGGCTGATGGCTTTCCATTGGGAAGGGAAATAAATAAAAGGAGAAGAAGTGACGCGAAAATTCGAAATAACTGGTGATGTGGAAGGGAGGTTCTCCGTCTCTCGCCCCCCCCCCCCCCCCCCTCCTCCTCCTCCTCCTCCTCCCCCATTCCCCCACACCCATTCCCGTTCCCATTCCCATCCCCTCCCCCCCCACCCCACACACACACGCTTTAGTCTTCCTATTCTTCTTTTCTGGTTTCCCCCTTTCCTTTCCTCCTCCTCTTCCTCTTCCTTCTCCTCTTTGTCTTCCTCCTCCACCCTCCTCATCCTCTTCCTCTTCTTCCCTTCCTATTTCTTCCTCTTTTGTCCCCCACTCCCCTTCCTTACACTTCCTCTCCCTCATTACCCCTCACTCCTCCTTCTCTTCCTCCTCCTCCCCTCCTGCCCCTTCTTTGCTACTTTTCTTCCCTCGCACCCTCCTTCATTCTCTTCCTCCTCCCTTTCCCTCACTCCTTTCCTTTCCCCTTCCCTCAAACACCATTCCCCTTCCTCTTCCCCCTCCCTTCCCTACACCTCTAACCTTTCCCTCATTCTCGCACTTCCTTATCTTCTCCTTTCCTCACACTCCCTTCTCCTTCTCTTCTTCCTTAATACCCTTCCCCTTCCCTCCCTTCCTCCTTTTCCTCTTCCTCTTCCTCTTACCCTTCCTCTTCTTCTTCCTCTTCCCTTCCTCCTTCCCCTCCCCCTCCTCCCCTTCCTCCTCCCCTTCCCTCTCCCCATTCCTCCCCCTCTCCCTCCTCCTCCTTTCCCTCCACCCAACCCCCACCCCTCTATCACCCCCATCCCTTCGAGGAGGAGAAGGGGGGGGGGGGGTATTTCTCAGCCCGATGATTAAGAATAGGAGGCTGTGTTGCACGCGAGAGATGGCTTGTAGGTTACTGGGGTATAGAGGGATATGTTTTTTTGTTTTTTTTTCATGTGGGGGTATGTGTGGTTTTGTTTTGTTTGTTTAATGTTGTATATTTCATGTGTGTATTTTTTTATATATATTTTTTTTATATTGTATGTTTCATTTGTTTGTATTTTTTTGTCTCTCTTTTTGTATGTTGTATATTTCATTTGTGTATATTTTTTTATGCTGAATATTTCATATATGTAGGCAGTTTTATTTTTCATTTTGTATGTTTTATCTGTGTGTAGACGTTTTTAAATCATATTTTTCATGTGTTTATACTTTTTTTGTATATTGTATATTTCATATGTGTGTGTATATTTGTATTTGTCATTTGTATGTTTGTGCGTTTCTGTTTTCCTTTTTCTTTATAAATTACCGTTTTTGTTGTTTTACTTATTTTTTTCCGTTGCATTGTCACCTCTCCCACTTTATGTCTATTTTCTCACACATACAAACACTCATATATACATATGTTTATTATATCTATCCCTCTATGTATGTATGTATATATATATATATATATATATATATATATATATATATATACACACACACATACACACACGCATTTATATATATGTGTATGTATGTATATAATCACACATATAAACCGTCACAGATGATAAAACTGCAATAAATACAAAATGTCTATGAAACGAAAAATTGATTTCCTTTTCATTCCCTTATTTCTGAAGAAGGAAATATTGGTCTCCTTTTAATTTGGCGGACGACAGGATAAACTTTATCACCTCGTATATTTTATCAGAGACTATAACAGCAAACACACCACAGATTAAAAAAACCCGAAGCTTCTTTGATGCACAACACAATGCAAATTTTTACACGCTCCATGTTTATATAGACAATATCTTTCTTAATATAATCGTAAACAACTTTACACTCATCGCTGTACCCTCCCTCCGATCCCTCCCTCCCTCCCTCCTCTTCATCCCTTCCTTCCTCCCTCCCACCCTCCGATCCCACCCTCCCTCCCTCCCTTCCTCCCTTCCTCTTCCCCCTCCTCCTCCTTCTCTTCCTCCCTCCCTCCGATCCCACCCTCCCTTCCTTCCTTTCTTCCTCCATCACTCTCTTCTTCCCTCCCTCCCTCCCTCCCTTCCTTCCTTCCTCCCTCCCTCGCTCCCTCTCTCCCTCCCTCCTCCCTCTTCCCTCCCTCCCTTCCTCCTCCTCCTCCTCCTCCTCCTCCTGCTCCTCCTCCACCTCCTCCTTCTCTCCTCCTCCTCTTCCCTCCTTC
>BOPN01000495.1:225109-227609 GCA_017312705.2 Penaeus japonicus
TTCTCTTCCTTTTTCTTTTTCATTCTTCTTCTTCCTCTTTTCGTTTTCCTTGTATCTTCTTCACTTGTTCTTCCTATCCTCTCCATTTTTTTCTCATTTATCACAGTCTATCTCCTTTTCCTTCGCCTTCTCCTCTTCCTACTCTTCTTCTTCTTCTCATTCTTTTTACTCCTCCTCCTTCATTTCTTCTTCTTCTTCTTTCTCCTCCTTAGCCTCCTCCTCTACTCCTACTCCTCCTACTTCTCCTCCTCCTTCTCTTCATCCACCTCCGCCCCCCTCCTACCCCTACTCCTACTCCTACTCTTACTCCTCCTCCTTCCTTCTCATCGTTCCATCCCTTTCTCGGCTTCCTCCTCATCCTCCCCCTCAGCCCTGTCCTTCCCCCCTTGCCACCTTCCCACACCCCTTCCCTCGTCCCCTCACCTCCCTATCCCTCCCCAACCCACTCTCCCCCGTCCCCTCACCTCCCTATCCCTCCCCCTCCCCTCACCTCCCTATCCCTCCCCAACCCACCCTCCCCCTCCCCTCACCTCCCTATCCCTCCCCAACCCATCCTCCCCCCTCCCCTCACCTCCCTATCCCTCCCCAACCCACCCTCCCCCCTCCCCTCACCTCCCTATCCCTCCCCAACCCACCCAACCCCCTCCCCTCACCTCCCTATCCCTCCCCAACCCACCCAACCCCCTCCCCTCACCTCCCTCTCCCTCCCCAACCCAACGCACCCTCCCCCCGTCCCCTCACCTCCGCGGGGGATATTGTGAGAAATTAAATTGAAAATTGAAATATTTCGAATTCACCGGCCTGATGAACAAACATTAAGATGAGGTCGATGAGCTTAGCGTCTTTAATCCCCCGACGTCGTCACATCAACACAAGAGGAGGATTTGCTTTCGGAGGCGTTTGATGTTTGATGTGCGCAAGATGATGTGCTCTTTTTTTTCTTTCTTTCCCTCTCTCTCTCTTCTTATTTTGAGTCTTTTGTTTCGTTTTTTTTCGTTTGGTTTATTTTGTTTCAATTGCGCATGGCGATGTTCTTTTGATTTGTTCGTTTCGTTTTCTGTGTTCGTCTGATGTGCCTCAGGATTGGTATTCTTTTCGTTTATGCTTTTGTTTGATGTGCGCAAGACGGTGCGTCCTTGTTCTTGTTGGTTTGATGTGCGCAAGACGCTGTTCTCTTGTTTTTGTTGTCTTGATGTGCGCAAGACACTGTTCTCTTGTTTTTAAAAAAGTTCGTTTAATTTGCGCAAAAGGACAATCTTTTGTTTCGTAGGTTTGTTTTCGAGTTCGTTCGATATGCGCAAGGCGATGTTCTTATATTTCGTCTGTTTATTCATATTTTCAGTCGATGTGCGCAAGACGATTTTCTCTTGTTTTACTCGTTTGTTTTTGCGGTCGTTTGATTTGCGCAAAACGATGTTCTTTTTTATTTGTGCGTTCGCTTGGTTGTGCGAGTCGATGTTCTTTTGTTTTATTCGTGCGTTCGTTATCATTATCATTAGAACAAAATTTTGGTCCTGAATATATTGTTATCATTCAATACTTTTATTTTCTGAATTATATTTTTAATTTCTCCTTAACTGGGGGCTTTTAATCAGGCAAGATTTTCCGGCTCTCGGCTTTTATATCTACATATTCTTTTAAAGAAATAGACGTCGTTTTATTTCTCGTCGGCGATTTAGCCTGATCTTGATTTTAATGAAACAAACAAACAAACAAAATGCGTCTCCCGATTGTCAGGATGTGGCGGTGGAGGAGGAGGGGGGAGGGGGAGGGAGGAAAGGACAAGAGACTAGCCCTAGAGCGAATTAAAAAAAAAAAAGTATCTTTCCACCCCCCTTTTATTTACTCCATATTCCTCCTCTTCCCTCATCTTCTCCCCCTCCTCCTCCTCCCGAAGCTTCCCCCTACCTCTCCCTCCCCCCTCCCCTCCTCCTCCTCCCGAAGCATCCCCCTATCCCAACCCCCTTCTCACACACCCTCCACCCCCTCCTCTCTCCCCACCCCATTAACCCATCCTCCCCCCCTATCCCCCCTCCCTCCCCTCCCACTCCCCCGAGGGGTTAAGCCCCGCCCATCATATGTTGCCTCGTGATTGCCCTGTCATTGCAACGCGACAATCACCCTCCTGTTCCCCCGTGGCCTTGCTTGCGAACTCTTGCTGTTGAGCGAGGGGGCGGCGCTGCAAATGTTGCAGTCGGGTTCGCTTCCTGCCCTCCTCTCTACTTACCTACCTACTTACCTGCGCGTTTTGTTACTTACTTGCGTTTTACTTATCTGCGTGCCTAGTAACTTCCCTGTTTTATCTGTCTACTTCCTTACTTATGTGTTTGAGTGCTTGCTTGCAAACCTACCTACTTACCTACAATATTACCTACATCCCTATTTATGTAATTTCCTATCTACCTTCTCCTTTTCTACATATCCTACTTATCTACCTAACCATACTACCTACCTACTTACCTACCTACCTACCTACCTACCAACCAACCAACCAACCAAC
>BOPN01000495.1:255067-265067 GCA_017312705.2 Penaeus japonicus
AGAGAGAGAGAGAGAGAGAGAGAGAGAGAGAGAGAGAGAGAGAAAGAGAGAGAGAGAGAGAGAGTTAGAGAGAGAGTAAGAGAGATAGAAAGAAAGAGAGAGAGAGAGAGAAGGGGAAACGGAAGAAGAAACCAGACAGAGACAGAGACAGACAGGCAGGAAGAGACAAAGAGACATGCATCCAGCCAAACAGAGAGACAGACACAGTGACAGAGAGAAAGAGAAAGAGAAAGAGAAAGACCCTTCTCCCCCCCTCCCTTCCCCTCCCTCCCTCCCCTCCCCTCCCCTCCCTTCCTCCCCCTCCCCCCCTAAAGTGACGTCTCAGAATCTGGACCCAAGCAATTCTTTCTCCCCAGACAGGGAGCTCCTCGAAAAATAAGGGAATATATCAGGCCCTGTGACGCAGCTATCGCCGTCTAGTTTATGAACTGAATATCAGCATTTAATCGAGGATTGTTATATATGGTTTGCGTGGATTTCGAGTCATATAGATGTTGCGGGGATAAAGTTTTGATGGTGATAATCATCATTTGGCGTTTTGCCTGCTCAGGAACTCTCGCTGGTGGCGGCGGCGGCGGCGGCGGCAGAGGTGGAGGCAGAGGCGGAGGCGGAGCGGGAACCAGCAGCGTTCTGGAGACTCGTGGACGGACCGTAGTTTTGCTGTGTGGCGAGGCGGCCTTTGTGGCGGGTTGAGGGCGGGTTGGGGGCGAGTTGGGAGCGGGGTAGGTGGAGGATAGGGGGAAGGGGGGATGTTTTTTTTTTGGATTGTGGACTGTGGGTGTGGACAAATACGGGCGTGCATTTGTTTGCAATGAAATATATTTGTATTCACATACATACACATTTACACACACATGTGTGTATACATATGTGTGTATATATATACATATATATATGTCTGTCTGTCTGTCTGTCTGTCTATATACATATAAATATACATATACATATACATATACATATACATACATATATATATATATATACATATATGTATATATATATACATATACATATACATATACATATACATATATATATATAAACACACATAAAACAAGTATATTCATGAGGTAGATAGATATGAAACAAATTAAGATACAAATAATGATACTAATGCTAATCATGACGATGATAAGGATGATATAAAAAATTATATTCAGAACACGTACATGTATGTAAAATATCCTCTCTCTCGCTTTCTTCTTTTCTTTCTTCCTCTTCCCTTCTCTTATTTTATCTCGTCTTCTCTTTTCTTGTCTTTTCTTTTCTTTTTTTCCTTCTTCTCTCTTTCTATCCATACAGTTTTTCTCTCCATCTCTCACTCCTTTCCTTTCGCTCATCTCTACTTTCTCTTTCTTTCTCTCTATTCCTCTTCTTCCTCCCCTTCTCTCTTTCTTCAATAATTTTTATTTCTCCACGTCACACCTTCAGCTGGACCCTTACATCTCCCCCCCCGTACCTCCTTCCCCCCCCACCCACCCCTCTCTCTCTCTCTCTCACCCCCTTCTTCCCCCCCCCCCACCCTACTCTCCCCAAGCCCCCCCCCTTCCTCCCTCGCCCCACCCTGCTCTCCCCATGCCTCCCCCTCCTTTTTTATACCCCCACCCCATTCCCCTCTCCTCCCTTACCCCCCCTTCCCTACCTCCCCCTCGTCCCCCTCCCCCCCTCCCCAAGGCGTCCAAGACCCATAAATCAGTCGTGCACTTTATCCCTCCTTCTTTCACTCACCTTCTTCTTCTCCTCCTCCTCCTCCTCCTCCTCCTCCTCTCTCCAACGTTTCGAAATTCATAAAAGAAAGAAAGAAAGAAAAGAAAATGAAAAATAAATTCGAAAAGCCCTCTCTTGAGAAATCGATTTATTTTGCTTCTTCTTCTTCTTCTTCTTCTTCTTCTTCCTCCTCCTCCTCCTCCTCTTCCTCTTCCTCTTCCTCTTCTTCCTCCCCCTCCTCCTCCTCCTCCTCCCTATCCCCACCCTCCCCTTCTATCACCTCCCCCATTCTCCTTACCTTCCCTTTTCCTTAGTTATTTTATATCCCTCTCCCGGGTTGCGAAGAGTAAATACACAGAGAAAGAGTAAAAAAAAAATATATATATATATATATAGCAAATAATTTCCTTTATTGAAGTAAAATGCATATCAGTCGTATCTCTAAGTGAAGGAAAATCCCCCCCAAAAAAAAAAAAAAAAAATAAATAAATAAATAAAATAAGATAAAAAAAAGAAAAAAAAATGCCTAAACACATTCTCTTCACCTCATTTCCGTAACGTGTTTGATATGACTTAATCAGTCGTATAAAATGCGTGTCAATCACCGTGGACATCTGCCTCTTTAAGACGTGAAACACAAGTAATTATCAATCACACTTTGGATACCACCCTTTCCCTTCCCCCCCCCCCCCCCACCTCCCCCCTCCCCCTCCACGCACCCTTCTTGACCCCTTCACTTCATCATGATTAAAGACATGATTAAAGACTGATGATTTACGTAATGCATGATTTTCGGGTCTTCAGGGATTTTTTTTTTTTTTTACTTATCTTACCTATTTTATGCATGATTCTAAGGTCCTCTTTTTTTATTTTATTTACCTTGTTTGTTAGCATGATTATAATGACTTCAGATAATCGTAGTGCATGATTCTAATGGCATTAGATAATCGTACTGCATGATTATGATGACTTCGGATAATCGTAATGCATGATTATGATAATTTTAGATAGTCACAATGCATGATTCTAATAACTTCAGATAATCGCAAGGCATTGTTTCAATGATTCGCTTAGGTTGTCTGTTTCTATTTACTCTCATGCACTATCTTTATCACACTCTCCCCCTCCTCCTTCTTTGCCTCGCTCTTACTATTTGAATTTTCACATATTTTCTTTATCACACTTCCCTCTTATTCTCTCTCCTCGTCTGTATGTCTGTCTATCTATCTGTCTATATGTCTATCTGTCACTGTCTGTTTTTCTGTCTCTCTTTTTGCCTCAATTTCTGTCTCAAAAGTCTTCCAGCCTTCATGGCTCTACCTATTTATCTATATATCTATCGATCAACTTTTCTATCCATCTATCCGCCTGCCAACCTCTTCATGTCTCTGTTTCCCTCTTTTTCCCTCTTTTTTCCCCTCTTTTTCCACTTTTTTTCTCTTTTTTTTCCTCTTTTTCCACGAAGGTCAGAGGGGAAGGTCGACAGGTCATTGACTCTTACGGAAGGTCATCCTTATGGACTTGATCGGTTTGGGAGTTTGAAGATTCTTTTCTGTCTCTAGGGAGGGGGGGGGGGAAAGAAGGAGGGGGGATAGAAAGAGGGCAGGAGGGAAGGAGGGAGAGAGGGAGGGAGGGAAGGAGAGAGGGAGGGTGGGAAGGAGAGAGAAAGGGAGGGAAGGAGAGAGAGAGAGAGAGAGAGAGAGAGAGAGAATGAGAGAGAGAGAGAGAGAGAGAAATGAGAGAGAATGAGAGAGAGAAAGAGAGAAAGAGAAAGAGAAAGAGAGAGCGAGAGAGAGAGAGAGAACGACAACAAACAAAAACAAACAAAAACACGAAAGAGGAAAAACACACACACACACACCTGGCATCTAATCTCAAATCACATCTGTTTTCACCTATATTTAGCATTGCACTGCAGCTTGCACTTTTCACACCAAACAACCCAAAGCACAGAGTAGACGAGAGTCGACTGTTTTAATTCCCAATTCACGTGTTTCTGTCTCGCTCGTGACGGGGATATTATCGTAGTGGCACTCTCGCGGCACGCAATTACTCGTAGAGCAGTTGCGATATTAAGTGTTACGTATAAATCAAATATTTTTTAAATTTATTTCCGTCTTTTAACATGTTAGTTTCTTGTAAGGATATTGGTTTCCAAAGATGGCTTAATTTATGACAATGATATTAAGAAGAAATGATAATAATAAGAAAAAGAAAATAGCGATATGTATGCATTCAGTCATCTCCTATTGCAACATCTTCATCTGTTTACTTTATGCACCATGACGAAGTTAATGAAAACTGTAATTACGTAATAGGTTGAGTGTACAGAAGTGCGGATGCATAGAGGTTAACTAGAGGTTAATTCAGGGTTAGAACAAAAGTGAACGTACAGTATTTAGGGCTGGGAAAGTATGAGAGAGAGAGAGAGAGAGAGAGAGAGAGAGAGAGAGAGAGAGAGAGAGAGAGAGAGAGAGAGAGAGAGAGAGAGAGAGAGAGAGAGAGAGAGAGAGAGAGAGAGAGAGAGAGGGTGTTTGTGTGTGTGTGAGAGAGAAAGAGAGAGACAGACAGAGACAGACAGAGAGATAGAGAAATAGAGAGAGCGAGAGAGACACAAGACTCGATAAGACAAAGACAAAGACAACCCGGAAACAGACCAACAACAAGAAAAAAACAAAAAGCCGAAAAGAGACAACCACACAAACCAAAACACAAAACACACAAGCTCAAAAAAACAACCCAAAACCAAATAAAAACAAACCAAAACAAAGAGAACAATCAAGAAGCAGCAAGCAAGAAGCAAGCAAGCAAGCAAGCAAAGCCAAGCCTCGACCAACGCACGTCCGACGCGGCCCTCCCTACCTTGAGCTACACCCTTCACGCCATACGAGGGGGAGACGAGACGAGGAAAGAGCATTACAGTCCTACACATGGAGGGAAGAAGTTCGAGGGGGCCGAGGAGGGGAAAAAGGAATAAGGGGAGAGACTCGGGTCCTGGGTGAGGGGTGAGACTCGGGTCCTGGGTGAGGGGAGAGACTCGGGTCCTGGGTGAGGGGAGAGACTCGGGTCCTGGGTGAGGGGAGAGACTCGGATCCTGGGTGAGGGGGGAGGGGTGAGGGGTGAAAGGGGAGGGATAAGAGGGTAGGTAGGAGGAAAGGGGATAAGAGGGTAGGTAGGAGGAAGGGGATAAGAGGGTAGGTGAAAGAAGGATAGGGGAGAGAAAGGGAGAGGGAGGGTAGGAGGAAGGAGGTGGGAGGACAGGAGAGAGAGAGAGAGAGAGAGAGAGAGAGAGAGAGAGAGAGAGAAAAGGAGAGGACGGGGAGTAGGGATAGGGGTAGGGGTAGGGGGTACGGAGAGAAGTACAGGCCCTCTAGCGTCGTAAATCAGGGTGTTTACCTCGCGGCTAACGAGGCGCCATCTATCAGCTCCTTGCAACAACTCCAGACGCCATTGGTCACTCGCTGGACGGATGTTGACGATGAGACTTTTTATGAGGGGAGAGGGTTATATATGGGCCAACCTGAGGGGAAATAAATATAAAGTCTACCCCCAGCGCTGTAAAATCGTTCCTGGTATTGAATGATGGTGATGATTACAAGGTTGGAGCTGGTGCTGGTGGCGGCGGTGTTGTGAGGGGCCGGCGGGTGTACTTTTCTAAGTGTGTACTTTTCTAAGTGTGTACTTTTCTAAGTGTGTACTTGGGTAGGTGTATACACTTGGGGAGCTTTGTCAGTGCATTTGGGAAGCTTGGGTAAGTATGTACCTCGAAATAAAGGGTAAGTATGCACTTGGTTAAGTGAGTACTTGAAAAGGATGCAAAAGGGAAACTAGTAAAAGACTAAGTACACACTTAGATACTTATATACTTGTAAGTATGCACCTGAGTAAGTATGCATTCGGCTAATTGTGTACCTGAGAAGCTTGGAGAAGTGTAAGTATGTACATATGTACGTATATACAGGAGAACCTTCGAAAAAAAAAGAGTAATCCCGAACTTGCATAAAGAATTAAGTGAAGTTGATGACGTCACTAAGTGTAAGAAGAAAGAAAGGAATATCTTTCGGTAGTTATTTAATAAGTGGTCTTATCGGTGATGACAGATAAGGTGTCAGCGGGAAAATGTACGTGGTGATGGCGAGCGGGCGGGCGATGAAACCGACTGATAAAAAAAACTATTCGGCTGTGGCGGTGCGATCTGTAATGCAAATCAACTAGCCGTTGCTAGAATTGATAAGTGGGATGGTAGGTTTGGTGCTGGTGATGGTAGCTGGGATAGTGATGGTTATTGCAATTGCAGAATCTCGTGTTAATTATTGTTCACGATTTGGGATTGTTATTCACCGAACTGCTAATGACTATATTAGAAAGATGATTATACAATAATGTATAATAATAAGTCATTAGATCTGACTTATTCAATCTGGCATACTATCTTGTAATAGTGATAATGACGAGACGAATGATAATGACAATAACGGACAGAAATATAAGCAGCGATAATGACACGATGAACAGGGATGGTCGGATGGTCCCCTCTGATGCTTAGTGACCTCCCAAAAGAAATACGAATCAATCATTAAAATTATTTTGATGATGATGGTGATGATGATGATGATAATGATAATGATAATGATAATGATAATGATAATGATAATGATAATGATGATGATGATGATGATGATGATGATGATGATGATGATGATGTTGATGACGGTGAAGGTGAAGGTGATGATGATGATTATTATTATTATCATTATCATTATATAACGCTTCACCACAGGGTGCGAGTACATAAAGTCAAACGCGAAATATAAAAACACAAAATACCAATTAACAGCGATAAAACACAATTAAAAGGCACTAAGGAAAAAAACACCGACATGGAATAGAAGACTTACAACCAAAGTTTAAAGATGAGAAAAAATGATTAAATACGTTAAAAGTTGAAAGTTAAAAGTATATCTTTAAGAAAGTAAAAGTCAAGTAAAGGTAAAGACAAGAAGGCGAAGATAAATTACAAGAAGAACAAATCCTGATAATACGAACAGAAAATAAACATAAAAAAGAGGAATTCAATCAAATCAGATAAGGCCAGTGATGATCAGACAAAGAGAAAGTACAAGCAAAAACAGTTTTTTTAAAATCAAAGACAAAACGACCAAGGAAAGCACTGGGAAAGCACAAGGAAAGCAACGACAAAACGACCAGGAAAGCAACGACAAAACGACCAAGGAAAGCACAAGGAAAGCAACGACAAAACGACCAAGGAAAGCACAAGGAAAGCAACGACAAAACGACCAAGGAAAGCACAGGGAAAGCACAAGGAAAGCAACGACAAAACGACCAGGAAAGCAACAACAAAACGACCAGGAAAGCAACGACAAAACGACCAGGAAAGCAACAACAAAACGACCAGGAAAGCACAAGGAAAGCAACGACAAAACGACCAGGAAAGCAACAACAAAACGACCAGGAAAGCACAAGGAAAGCAACGACAAAACGACCAGGGAAAGCACAAGGAAAGCAAAGACAGACGACCAGGAAAGCAACGACAAAACGACCAGGGAAAGCACAAGGAAACCAACGACAAAACGACCAAGGAAAGCACAGGGAAAGCACACAATTCGTCCCTCAAGATTCAGACCCGTGTCTCAGATGGTTGCAGTGACAAATGTAAGGCAAGTGCTTTTGCTTGTGGCGGCGAATGAGGTCGTGATAACAGTGCACAAGGCAGCCGTGATGATTGTGAAGGGACGCGAGAAAAGACGAGGAAGGGAGGGAGAGAGAGAGAGAGAGAGAGAGAGAGAGAGAGAGAGAGAGAAAGGGGAAGAACAGGAGGTGGAGAGTGAGTGTCGTAAACTTCGCAAAGGAACAATAAGGTCAAAGGAAGACACGGAGGAGAGAGGACTAAAGGAGAATGCATAGATGGAAGACGTAGATGAATTGAACGAATGGGAAGAACGGGAGAATAGAAGGAAGGAAAAAAAAAAATAAAAAAAACGAGGCAGAGGGAGAGGGAAAATGGATAAAAATTGTGAGAAACTTTTATATATAAGCGATGGGTGTGGAAAAAAAAACGCAGAATGTAAGGCTTTTCAAATAGAATTACAGACATGTACGGTAAAGAACTTACACGCTTAAGGATATTGGTATTTGTGTACGCGTGTGTGTGTGTGTGTGTGTGTGTGTGTGTGTGTGTGTGTGTGTGTGTGTGTGTGTGTGCGTGTGCGTGTGCGTGTGCGTGTGCGTGTGCGTGTGCGTGTGTACGTGTGTGTGCGTGTATGTGAGTGTGTGTGCGTGTGCGTGTGCGTGTGCGTGTGCGTGTGCGTGTGCGTGTGCGTGTCAAAACCACCATATAAGTTTAATAAAACGAAAGCTACTTTCCTAATATCACTAACCCCCTGCACTGCTATTCTGAAAATGTGAAGATACTTAGAATGAGTAAAAATACCAAAATGAGTAAAGTGATATTAAACAAAGCTAAGAAATATAATGATATCGATAAAACCTGTAAAATATAATGATGCGCTTTTTTAGGTGTTTGAAGTATACCCTTAAAAAATACGGTAAACTACTACTAATAATAATGAAAATGATAATGATGATATAAAAATATAATAATAATGATAATATAAAAAATATAATAATACTGACACGAATAACAGTATAATCATCATTATCATCACTATTATTACCATCCAAAATATAATGAAAGCCTCAGAAGCATTCCATACAAGTATAATAGTCAAGAGAAGTAGAAGACGTAAAGAAGAAGAAGAAAAAGAAGGGGGAATAAGCAGGAGAGGTGAAAGAGCGAAGAAACGAGAATAGCGAATAACAAGAAGAGGGAGAGAGAGAATAAAAAGGGAAGGGACGAGAGAGGGACACGAAGACGGAAAAGCAATGATCAATGACACGGGGAAGAGGAGGAGGAGGAGAAAGAGGGAAGAGGAGGAGGAGGAGGAGTAAAACGTGGAGGAGGATGAGAAGGGGTAAGTATAGGAGGAGGATAATGTATGGAAGGAGGAGGAGGAGGAGGAATAAGAGGGAAGAAGAGGAGGAGGAGGAGGAGTAAGAGGGAAGAGGAGGAAGAGGAGGAGGAGGAGGAGGAACAAGAGGTGGAGAAGAAGGAGGAGTAGGTATCGGAGGAAGAGGATAATGTATAGGAGGATCAGGAATAAGAGGAGGAGGGGGATGATGAGGAGAAGGAAGAGGAGAGAATGGAGAAAGAGGAGGAGGAGTAAGTATAGGAGGAAGAAGAGGAGAAAGAGGAGGGGGAGTAAGTATAGGAGGAAGAAGAGGAGAAAGAGGAGGAGAAGAAGAGGAGGTGGAGAAAGATGTGGTGGAGTCAATGGTGATGCAGGAAGAAGAGGAAGAGAATGGTGACGATGGTGGAAGAGGAGGAGAAAAAAAGGTGGGGATTGTGATGGAGAAGAAGTAAGTGAATAAAGAAGAGGAATAGAAATAGACAAAGGAAGAGGAGGAAGGACAGTAGGAAGAGAAGCAATAGGAAGCCTAGGCGAAGAAGGAGCAGGATAAAGAGGGGAATAAAGAAAAGGAAAAAAGAAGAAACAGAAGAAAAAATAATCAGTAAGAATATAAAATAAAGAAAAAGAAAAAAATAACTTGATGTCGATGGGGGAGACTCAAACGAAGACGAACGAAAGAAAACGGGAAAAATAAAAGAAATACAACCCCGAGCAGAAGAAGAAAAAGAAAAAGAAAAAGAAGAAGAAGAAGAAGACGAACGTCGTCGATGCAAGAAACCCGAAGACTGATGACGAAGGAGAGAAACTAAAGACGGAAAATAAAAGAAGTAGATAAGAAGAAATGCGAAAGGAGAGATGTCAAGCGGAGATTTTTAAAAAATAGCCCTAAAGAAAATGGAGAAGAGGGACAATGCGGATAAGGTCGAGGGTAAATCCAAGGCGGAATAAGAGAGATGTCACAAGGGAAGGTATGAAGGAGGAGGAGAGAGAGAGAGAGAGAGAGAGAGAGAGAGAGAGAGAGAGAGAGAGAGAGAGAGAGAGAGAGAGAGAGAGAGAGAGAGAGAGAGAGAGAGATAGAGAGTAATTACAGAGGAAGAGAGAGAAAGAGAGAGAGAGAGGAAGAGAGAGAGAGAGAGAAGAGAGAGGAATTAGAGAGGAAGAGAGAGAGAGATAGAGAGTAATTACAGAGGAAGAGAAAGAAAGAGAGATAGAGAGTAATTAGAGAGGAAGAGAGAAAGAGAAAGACCAAAACCAATAGACAAACAAACACAGACACAGACACAGACACAGACAGAGATCGAGAG
>BOPN01000495.1:272567-277567 GCA_017312705.2 Penaeus japonicus
GGGAGAAGAAAAGGAAGAGAGAAACAGAAAGAAAGAAAGAAAGTTTGAACCCTAATGAAAATAGAATGAGGGTGACGAACAGCGAGAGAGAATGAGAGAGAGAGAGAGAGAGGGGGGGTCGAGAGGAAGAGAAAGACAGATTGAGAGAGAGAGAGAAAGAGAGGGGGGGGGGGTCGAGAGGAAGAAAGAGATAGGATGAGTGAGAGAATAAGAGAGAGCAGAAAGAAATAGAAAGAAAGAAAGAAAGAATGATCAAACCCAAATGAAAATAGAATGAAGGTGCCTAACACCAAATCCAAAAGCACCTACCCTAACCCAACCTATAACGAAATAGTGACTGTACAAGCGACTGCAAGGCTGCTTGTAGTGTAGTAAGCAGTGTAGGTGTATCCTCAGATGTCCAGACCAGGCCGCACACAACAACAACAAGGGCGATAGGTGTGCCATCTGGGACTGCCAGCTGTTGGTTTTACATTATGTGTGACTCACCACAATGACCCTCGTTGCAGTCTTTCAAGGAAAACAGATAATGTAATCATGAACACACGGGCGGGCATTGTGTGCAAAGTCTAACAGCGAGATCAATACAAAAAGTTTTTTTTTGTTTTTTTATTGTACGGTGAGAGGGGTACATTTCCCCCTAGATATTGCATTGGCTGAATGTTTGTTTGTTGGGGAGGAGGCAGACCCGCATCAGAGACAACGCTCGATTATGGGCGGTTCATTAAGCTTTCTCTCTGTCTCTCTATGTGTGTGTGTCTCTCTCTCTCTCTTTTTCTCACTCTGTCAATGTCTCTCTCTTTCGCCTTGTGTTTATGTCTCTCTTTCCTTCTTTCTTTCTTTCTCCATTTCTCCCTCTGTCTCTCTGTCTCTGTCTCTGTCTCTGTCTCTGTCTCTGTCTCTGTCTCTGTCTCTGTCTCTGTCTCTGTCTCTGTCTCTGTCTCTGTCTCTGTCTCTGTCTCTGTCTCTGTCTCTGTCTCTGTCTCTGTCTCTGTCTCTGTCTCTGTCTCTGTCTCTGTCTCTGTCTCTCCCCCTCCCTCCTTATTCCTTATTGTTTCAACTGTGTCCTCTGTTCCTCACTCACATCCTGTCGCCTCGCCTCCATCTGCGAGATCAAGTCATCACTAATTACTCAATTAACCTTACCCAAATAAAGTCATTTAATTCGTCATCTCGTCTCATTTATTCGCAGTCACGACGAGAGAGTTTCCAAGAATGCGAATGAGTAAGCATTAACATTAACGAAAATATGAACAAGAAACTCACACAAACACACACACACACAACAACAACAAAAACAACAACAATAACAACACAAAACCCCCAGCGTGAACGAAACCCAGAGAGAAAGACTCCCTCATGGAACACATAAATAGGTGTGTCATTTCGTTCATGTGCCGGGCATTGTATACTCTTAGGAACTATTGCCCACACCAGCGCCGCTGATTTTCCCCCAGTGGTATTACTCCGCTTCGGATGAGACTAGAGCATCAACGCCCTCTCTATGGCACTTGCTAAGACGTAAGACAAAGGGAGAAGCACCCAGCATCCTTTGGGAGAGAGCGTGAGGATAGTTCGAGGATAGGAGGATAGCCCATCGAGGTGACACGCGGATGGCAACATTGTTTAGTCTCCGGTAGGGGCAGTGTTCAGCCGGAAGACGATTTTTAAGTAACATTCACAGTCATACCAATTTGTTTCGCTGCTTATTGGGCTAGAGATTGCCTGGGCTTTCCCCTTGCCTCAATTACGGTGTTCTTTTGGTCAAATGCATCGGCCGCTATTATCTGCCATACTTCTCTCACGCTGGGAGTCACACAACGCCTGTGTTTGAAACGCCTTTCGGGCGATGCAGTTCTATTGGGAAAATTACTTTGAAATGTGGCCAGCGTAAGCCTTTGTTGACAGTGAATGACGTCACACCACCATTTTCTACTTGTTTACTGTCTAAACAATAAACATGGGCGGTTCTCGCAACACAGTTCAAAGTGATGGACTCGTCCGAACTGCCAAAACGAGGCACAAATAACCCCCCCTCTCCCCCCTCCCCCTGCCCCCCAGCCACCCATCTAACCCTTTCGCAACCGGCTTCAACTCCCTCAATAGATTTGGCCGAGCATGGATGACTACATCTCTTCAGACGCCGGAAGACACGGTATCGGCGGGGGGTCGTGAAAATAAGGCTCTACCAAATGTCGCGGGAGCGTGAGAGAGAGAGAGGGGCGGCTGGGTAAAAGATGTCTAAACACGAAGAATAAACAAATAAAATACAGCTTGCGGTCGGCGGGACAAAGAAGAGAGAGAGAGAGAGAGAGAGAGAGAAACAAAAAAAAAGAAAAAAAGAAGTTGCTAGGGGTCACCTTTTCCTTTTCTCCTTCTTTTGTTGTTTTGCTCTTGATAAAGATTTGTAATTATTATTAAAGGCGGAGCAGAGAGGACGGTGTCTTGTTAATCCGTTTGGGTTTATGGCATTCAGATCTTAGTGACTCATTCTCTCTCTCTCTCTCTCTCTCTCTCTCTCTCTCTCTCTCTCTCTCTCTCTCTCTCTCTCTCTCTCTCTCTCTCTCTCTCTCTCTCTCTCTCTGTGTTTGGATGGATGGATGGATGGATATTATGTATGTATGTATGAGTGTATGTATGTTTGTATGTATGTATGTATGCGTGTGAGTTTGTATATGTGTGCACATATATATATTTATAAATTAATAATTAAACATAAATACAATGAGTGTCTGTATGATTATATGTAGATATATACATACATACATATATGTCTGTGTGTGTGTATATATATATATATATATATATATTATATATATGTGTGTGTGCGTGCGTGCGTGCGCGTGTGTGTGTGTATGTGTGTGTGTGTGTACGTGTGTGTGTGTGCGTGTGTGTACTACATAGGAATGATTCCTGCAAGCACACAGTTTGTGGAAGCATTCTGCGTGACTTGCAAATTGTGGACAAGATATTAAACATCAATATTTTGTGATCACCAGGTGCTCCCTTTTTTTCTCTCTCTCTTTTTACAATCATCAGCTTCCAGTTTTGTTTTTCTTTTTTTCTCCTCTCCTTTCTTACATCCACTCCTATTTCTTCTATTTTATGTAGCAGTACACAAAGGAGAAATGCATAATATTTTATTTTAAGGACAAGTATAGTAGTTACTTCGAAACCAATTTTTGTGATAAGATCACCCTAATACAATACGTACTATTAAAGAAAAAAAAATGTAACGAAACACAAAAGAAAGGAAATATGAAAACAAAAATAATTAATGACAATAACTTAACGACTGTATTGGCAATTTGATGATCGTTAATGAGGATGGGGGTAGGGGAGGGGAGGGGGAACACACAAAGAGGGGATATTGGGGGAAAATTAACAATGTCTAAATTTACTAACTAAGGTAAAGCTGACACAAACGAACGATAACATAGTGATCGTTAATGAGACTAATTGAGGCAATAAAATGTAAATTGGTAAATAAAAGTGATGATTATTTCTGAAGTAGTTTTCTTTATCCAAAACCCAAAATTTTATTGATTTGACAATGTAGCGGACGAAATATAAAGCTATATATTAAAAAAACAAACAAACGAAAAGTCAACCTGATTTTTAGAATATGTTGAAATAGAAGGGGAAAATATTTCTAAAAATATGTATGAAATAACACTCTCTGGAAAGAAAAAGTCATTTACGAAAGACAGTTTTTGTGGAAAAAATATAATGTGTGTGTCTACCAACTGCTTGCTTTCCTTTGTTTGTGTCTCTCTCCTCTCTCTCTCTCTCTCTCTCTCTCTCTCTCTCTCTCTCTCTCTCTCTCTCTCTCTCTCTCTCTCTCTCTCTCTCTCTCTCTCTCTCTCTCTCTCTCTCTCTCTCTCTCTCTCTCTCTCTCTCTCTCTCTCTCTCTCTCTCGTGTGTGGGTGCACGTGTGGGTGTGCGTGTGCGTGCACGCATTTGCGTGTACAGACATATAAGACAAAAGATACAGTAGAGAGACACAAACGACTACAAGAACAGAGTAACAGAGAGTCAGAGAAAGAGAAAGAGAGAGAGGGAGAATTAGACACCGCAAATACACAGAGATCAAGTGAAGGTTAACCCACTGTAAGAGCTTCCAGTTTTGTTAATACCTACTTCCTCTTCCCCCCCCCCCTACCCTTCCCTTCCCCCCCTACTCCTCCCTCTCCCACTCCCCCATCCCGCCAAAAAACAAGGGCTCCTCCCTCCCCTCCCTACCCCTACCCCTCCTCCCCTCCTACTTCACCCCTCTACCCCCCCCACCACCCCTCCCCTCATGTGATACAGCCGATGACGATAAACTTTATTCCTTCTATCATCTCTCGCCATTATTTACTGTTGATTTTCCCTTCTTTTTTTTCTTTTTTATTTACTCATTACCCATTTATTCTCTTTCTTCCGATCTCCGAGTTTTCGTCCTTTTCCGATAATAAAAAAAAAGATACGAGAAATTCCTTGTTAGGAAAATTTACAACTATATAAAGAATTAATTTTATGTTTATTTTTTGTTCTCCTCCTCCGCCGACTGCCTTGCTCTCGACAACTAACAATATATATCATTTCCTCTTTCAGAAAACTTTTCATCGTAAATATCATTAGTTTGAATTCCTATTAAAAAGCTGGGATTATAATTTCGACTTTATCTTCGATACGAAATTCGGTGGGATAACGTAACGGCATTTTGCATCAGATTGCTAATTATTGCTTTTCTCTGCGCGTTTATATCAGATTTTATTATTCTGTAAAGAAAATTAGTAAAAAAAAATAAAAATAAAATAAAAAAACGGCACGCGGCAACTCGACATTCTCCTGCTTTCACGTTTGTTCGTTTCTTGTTTGTCCACTTCTTATACGTAACATTTCTAGTTTCTTATTTACAAACTCACATCACTATCATCACAATCATAAAAAAAAATTCCCCCTCCCCAAAAAAAAAAAAGTAAAAACAGAAATCGAGAGAAAAAAAAAGAAAAAAT